>PVJS01001493.1:11708-97467 GCA_004027185.1 Glis glis | reverse complement strand
ATAGGCATGGTGCTACCTAGTACCTTGCTCCTCTACAGACTGTCATTTGTCTGAAATTCTATTTTTTCAGATTTACTGGGTTTTCAAGACTTTTAAAAACTTGACTATTATGTTCAAAGTTCTGATATAGTTTCTGTAGGAGAACTACTGAGCTACTCAGAAACAGAATATTTGGAGGAGCCATATAAACTCATATAAAAATATATATACTGTGGTAGTACAAAAGAGTATATTTAAGAAACCAAGTAGATCAGCCATTACAAACTGGCTATTCACAGGCTGACTCTAGTTTAACCGAGGGATTAATTTGGCTCGCAAATTAAAACTTAAATTTAGCAGGGTGTGGTGGCCTACGCCTGTAATGTAATCCTAGTAGTTGGGAGTCTGATACAGGAGAATCACAGGTTTGAGGACAGCCTCAGCAATTTATGAGACCCTCAGTAACTTGGTGAGACTCTGTTTCAAAATAAAAAAAATAAAAAGGGTTGGGGGTATAGCTCAGAGGTAGAATGTCCCAGGTTCAATCTCCAGTACCAAAAACAAAACAAAACACCCTTTCTAAATTGCATTCCCAATAGGCGGGGCTGAGTGGCCCTGCACTTGTAGTCCAGCTATGGGGGAAGCTAAGGTGAGAGGATCGCTTGAATCTTGCCTGGGCAACAGAGCAAGACCTATACTCAAACAAAACAAAATAAAAAAAAATGTTCCAAATATTTAAAAATAAAACTATTTATCACAACATCCCAATTTCTGGCATCTTGGAAAGATCCGGCAATTACTCAGCTGGAGCTGGAAGAAGGCTCTGGAATAGGCAATGATTCCCAGAACACAGCCTGCATCATGGATTTAAGATAGTGGTTTGGCTTCTGGAGGAAATTGAGTTCCCCATACCCTAGGTAAGTCACAGTGGCTAGAAACCTGCAAATGGGCAAACCGCAGCCCTCCAACAATCTACCTGTTTTTTTATTTTATTTTGGTACTGGGGATTGACCCCAGGGGCATTTAACCCCCGAGCTACACCCCCAGCCCTTTTTATTTCGCTAAATTGCTGAGGCGGGTCTCCAACCTGTGATCCTCCTGTCTCAGCCTTCCAAGTACTGGGATTACAGGCATGCGCCACCACATCCGGTTTAGCCCCTCTCTGTAGGGGAGAGTTTTACTGGAACAAGGCTGGGATTAGAAAGAGGTGAACGAAGGCAAGGGTTTCTGGCATAAACTTCGGTTTTTTAAAAAAACTGTAGTAAAACACTATTGATTATGATTACAGCTTTTGGAGCTCCCCACCCCCATTAACTGTTCACAGAGGCCTCCCCCTAGTCCCAGGCCTATTGTGAAGGGCTTTGCATGACATGCTGAAGAATCTGGACTCTATTCAAACTAAACAGTGGCAATCAGAACATTTTATTTGGTTTTTGTTTGAGCAGAGGTAAGCGTGGATCAGATCCGCGTTTGGGGGAGCACCTTAAATTTTCATGCCCCTAAATTCTCACTTAACACTTAGCTCTCCAATAACGTTAACATTATTGATGTTAAATGTCTCACATTTCCATATCACACACCAGCTCCCTCGCGAGTCCCTGAACCCTCTGACGTTCCCCTCTTCCTTCTCCGCCAGCCCCCCACCCCGAGGGAGACCCCCAGCACCTGCAGTCCCGGGCCGCAGCCTCCACCTCGCTCCGCACGTCCACTTCCGGTCCACTCCCAGGCCGGGCAGTCGATACCGAGCCCATCGCTCTGCTCCCACGGGGCGGAGCTTTCTCATCGATGCCATCGGCACTCGCCTCGTGCTGCCTCGCCCCGGCGGCCGTCCAGCGGGAGGCGGAGCGAGTCCAAAATGGCGGCTCTCAGGCTGGCGCGCTCCGTGCTGCTGAGGCTTTGAGGTGGTCGCCGGGGGTCGGGGGGACGATTTCCCCGCCGCGGGGGCCGCAGAGAATGAATCGGGGGCTCTGCTAAGGCCAGGCGGCGGGGCCGGAGAGCAGTGGCAGCACGGGCTGCGGTGGCGTCCACGCAGAGGGATGTGCGAGAGTTACTCCAGGTCGTTGTTGAGGGTCTCGGTGGCGCAGATCTGCCAGGCGCTGGGCTGGGACTCGGTGCAGCTCAGCGCCTGCCACCTCCTCACGGACGTGCTGCAGCGCTATCTGCAGCAGCTGGGCCGGGGCTGCCATCGGTACTCGGAACTCTGTGAGTACCGGGCTGGGTGCGGGAGGCTGGCTGCCCCGCGAGTCAGGAGTGACACCTCGGGCTCCGCGTCCCTCGCTCGGCGTCCCCGGGGCTGGCGTTCTGCGCCCGGCCCGGAGCTCTGCTCTCGGCTCGGCCTCCGGCGCCCGGGGCGCCCACTGCCCCTGCAAACTCCAGTCATCCCTAGGCTGTGTCTTCCTCATCCGCTAACTTCCCGCCACCAGCCCGGGAGCCGGGGTCCGCTCGCAGCTCCACACCCTCTTCCCTCCCTCCGCTCTGCACGGTGCCTCGGTCTCATTGTCTCCTGGGTGCCGTAGGGAGAACCACCCCCAGGATGCCCTACACCCTCTCTTACCTTGGTCCTTTTCTCCTTTGCCCGCAAACTACTACAACTAGTTGTCACAGGCGCTCCGTCTACCGGCCGTTTCTTACAAGACTGGCCATTCTTGAGCTCCTAACTACACAGACTCGTTGACAGCTCTGCTCCGTTAGGGACACTGCCTCTCCTTTCAGTATCTGTTCGTTTCACAGGCAACAGCTCCACTGACTATTAACCAGGGCCGACTTTGTCATTTTCCCTGATGAGATGAACTTTCACCAACTCTTGGGCTTCCTCTGTATTTTATGTCAGTGGTTATCAAAGTGTGGCGGAGGAATCATAGGTAATGTGCAGGGTTCTTCAGGTCATCTGAATGCAGTATTTATGGTGGTAAGTGAATGTCAGGAAGTGTCTTTCGCTGGTGGAACTTAATAATTTGGAATATTTTATTTATTTATTTATTTATTTATTTATTTTCAGTACTAGGGATGGGGATCGAACCCTGGGCCTCACAGTTTGGAATATTTTAATACAAGAAGCACCTTATTTTGGTGATGTCTGAAGCATGCCTATGTGTGTTGGAGGGTGCCACTCATTTAAATTTCAAGTTATTATTAAGGTGGGAAGTTGGAGAATGAGATGAAGCTTTTGACAGAATACCTTGTTTTGTTAAGGTGGTTACTAGATGAGGAAATTGAGACCCATACATATGCTGTCTTATTAGGCCCCAAATTTCATTCCCATTTTCATACGCTGCCAAAATAATCTGTCCATAACACAAATATGATCCTGTCCATAACACACACCTGATCCTGTCATTCTTAAAAATATTTCAGTTGCACTTCATTGTTACAGGCTAAACATCTAAACGCTTGGTAACTCTCAGTTCTCTTTGTGAGCCAGCATTCTTCTTATCTTTTGTCACCCTGCCATACTAATCTGCAACCTTGCTGAGCTATACCTGCCTTTTCCAAAACATTTTAAGCTGTCCACTCCTTTATGCATGCTGTTTCTTAGGGTGTCCATCACCCCCCCCCCCGGGGTCCACTAGTAGTACTACTTATATTTCCAGATTCACTTGCTCTGGGGAACTCATGTTATCTGCTCTTATAATCCTGTGTAGATTTCCATTAGGTTATTTATCACCTTGTTTTGTAATTGTTTCTTTTCCCTCCTCAAGAGACAAATTGATGATGTTTGTATTCTGTAACCTAGGATGGGGCCAAAACATAATAGGCACACAGAAAATATTTGTTAAATAAATGAATGAGCTTCACTAGCTTAATAGCGATTTGCTGACTTCACTTTTTGAGTTCCTAAGATGTCCATTTTTTCAATGCTTGATTTTACTGATACTTCTAAATTGGGAACTGCAAAGTAACATTCATTTGTTGTTACATTAAAAGTATATAGCAGCTGATACTCTCCTGACTTTTGCTTTTCCTTTAGGCCTCCTCTGTGGGCCTTGGTATACTGTTACCATTATGGGTCATACAGGTTATATTTTTGCCAAGTTCCCTAAATACTGACAGACATTGTGTACCTTTAGCTACTCAAAATATCTCCTGAATACATAGTTACCTTTTCTGCCTTATACACAGCCAGAGTATGTGCTGGCACTTGAGGTAACTGGGTGTTCTAAAGACATCAAAGGGTCATTCTACAAGGCTTTATTGTGAATCTTATTCCTACTTACCCAGTTTCTCTGGTCATTTCCCTAGTTTTAACAACAATGCTGTTGTCAGAGTCATTATTCTCCATCATGGTTTGGTGACTTTCTAAAAATGTGAATTTAGGTATACTTATTAGACAGTTTTGGATTCTATTTTCAATACTATCCTTATTTTAAAATTGAATTCTATGACCTCAAGTTACCACTGTGCAGTCTTGTATTCTATCCCTTTTAAGTTCTTTCTGTCTTTTTGACAAACATTTATTTTTATCTATTTATTTATTTATTTTTTGCGGTACTGGGGATTGAACCTGGGGGCATTCTACCTCCGAGCTACACCCCCAGCCCTATTTTTTAGTCATTATTTTGAAACAGGGTCTCACTAAGTTGCAGAGGACTTCACTAAGTAGCTAAGGCTGGCTGCGAACCCGAATCCTCCGGTCTCAACCTCCCTAGTACTGGGATTATAAGCATGCACCACCACGTCCGGCTTTGACAAACATTTATTGAGCACCACTTATGAACTAAGCCCTGTGCTAGGTGTTGGAGACATAAAATTACCAAGACACAGTCTGCCCACAGTGTGTACAAGGATATCAAATGGTCAACACAAACAAACTGATGGTATTTGTTCCTTAAAAAAAAAAAAAAGTCAAAGCAACAATTGGAAGTTACAATTAATTCAACACAAAAGAAACTTTTTTTTGTGGTACCGGGGATTGAACCCAGGGGCATTTTACCTCTGAGCTACACCCCCAGCCCTATTTTTTTTATACTTTATTTTGAAACTGGGTCTCACGAAGTCGCGGAGGGCCTCACTAAGTAGCTGAGGCTGGCCGTGAACCCGGATCCTCCAGTCTCCGCCTCCCAAGTACTGGGATTACAAGCGTGCGCCACCACGCCCGGCCTCCAAAAGAAACTTTTAAATTTTCCTAAGGTGACAATCTCTCCAAGTATTCAGGAGCAGATGTTTCTGTATGTGCTGTATTTGCGGGGGTTGGAGGGAGTTCTGGGGATTGAACCCAGGGCATTCTACCTCCAAGCTACACCCCAGCCCTTTCTATTTTATTTTATTTTATTCATTTATTTTTTTTAAACAGGGTCTTGCTAGGTTGCTGAGAGTCTCACTAAGTTGCTGAGGCTGATCTTGAACCTGCGATCCTCCTGTCTCAGCCTCCCAGGTACTGGGACTATAGGTGTGCGCCACCACGCTTGGCTTGTATGTGCTGTATTATGTATGAAATATGTGTGTGGGTGCTGAAAGGAGAATAATTCTTTCAGACTTGCAGTCATGATTGCGTGGTACCAGCAGTAGATGCAAAAAGAGTAAGATAAAGGACAGGTGTTTGTGGGCTGTGGGTTCCAGGGTAGGATTACTTCACAGAAAAAGTGAGATTTGAGTTGAGCTATGAAGCATAATTGTGTAAAGACGAGAGAATTCTAGGTTAGAAAAGAGCATAAAATAAGTCCAAGTGAGATTAATAAATGTCCCCCTAAGGCTGCCAGCTTTATATTTGTAGCTAGTTCATTTGAAGGATGTAGAGAGAAAATATTCAGCAGAGTGTAGTCAGCTTCAGAGGGAACCGAAAGCTTTACAAAAAAAGTGAAACGTAGAAGAAAACATTGTGTGCTCCTAAACAGGGGAATATTGCCATGAAAGTGGTATTTTAAGAAAACGTACTGGTAGTGAAGTGCAAGAGAGATTCGAGGGGGCACAATTTGAAACCATCATAGTGCCCCTCTTACCTACAGTTTTGCTTTCTGAGATTTCAGCTGAGGTTAAATATGGTCTGAAAATATTACATGGAAAATTCTAGAAGTGAGCAACTCATAAGTCTTAAATAACTTTTATTGGAGTATATTATTGGAATTGTTCTGTTTTATAATTATTGTTCTTAATCTCTTGCTGTGCCTAATTTATAAATTAAGCTTTATCATGGATCTGTATATATAGGAAAAAAACAGTATATGTAGGATTCGGTACCATCTGAGGTTTCAGGCATCCAGCGGGGGTATTGGAATGTATGTCCCATGGATAAGGGGTGACTACTGTATACTGATGTAGTAATAGTAGGAGTTAAAAAAAATCTGAAAGCTTTGGCAAGAGAAAGGGGAGGGGATGGAAGCACCAGGTCTTGGATTGAGACTGCATAGCATGTGGAGGAATTTAAGATGATTCTAGCTTTCAGACTGAGAGCAATAATGACTCTCATAAGAATAGAAGAGGTGAAATGCATATCTGTGTTCAGTAAGGGAATAATGAGTATTACTTATTTTTCTTTTATGCCTCACAGAAGTAAGCCTTATTGTAGAAAAATTCAGCCTGCAGGTGTTTGAAGTTAGAAGTAAGTCTCCTGCTTCAACCATATGATTCCCCTGTGCTGTAGCTTCCACCCCTTGGAACTGTTCATCCTTGACTGTATATCCTTCCAGACTTTTCTGTGTCCCATGAGCACCTGCAGGTCTACTTCTTGCCAAATTTGGATTCTTCTTTCCCACTTTGCAGTGTGATTTAATTTCAGACATACTGAGTTTGAGGTAATCATAGAAGAGCTCAGTTAAAAAAAAAAAAGTCCTTTAGACTCTGGAAATTGAGAACTGGAATTTTCATAGACATTTTAAAAGATGTAGGAAAGTTCTGCTAAGAATAGACATAGGAAAAAGTTGCTTTTGTAAAGAAACTCACTGTAACTTTTTTTTCTCTCTCTGGTCCTGGGGATCAAACCCAGGGGTGTTCTACCACTGAACTACATCACCAACCCTTTTTATTTTTTTATTTTGGGACAGTGTCTCACTAAGTTGCCCAAGCTTGCCTAGAACTTGGAATCCTCCTGTTTCAGCCCCCCAAAATGTTGGGATTATAGGTATATGTCATCATACCTGTCTTTGCTGTATCTAATTTTTTTTTTTTGAACTGTGGATTGAACCTGGGGCATTCTACCTCCAAGCTACAACCCCAGTTCTATTTTTTATTTTTTATTTTGAAACAGGGTCTCACTAAGTTGTGGAGGGACTCACTAAGTAGCTGAGGCTGGCTGTGAACCTGCGATCCTCCTGTCTCAACCTCCCAAGTACTGGGATTACAAGCGTGTGCCACCATGCCCGGCTTTGTATCTAATATTTAATCATTTTATTTCTATCCATTTAATGTGATGTCTTCAAATTACATTTGAAAATTTATATATAAATTACCTTTGTGATCTAAGTCCTTCCTTGTAAATATTTTGGGATTTAAAAAATTGATTCAAGCCAGGCATGGTGGCATGTGCCTGTAATCCCAGTACTTGGGAGGTTGAGACAGGAGGATCACAGGTTCACGGCCAACCTCAGCAACTTAGTCAGACTGTCATCAACCTAGTGAGACCCTGTTTCAAAATGAAAAATAGGGCTAGGGATATGGCTCAGAGCTAGAATGCCTCTGGGTTCAACTTCTAGTATCAGAAACAAAAACAACAAATAAAAATAAGAAAATAGGGCTGGTGAATATAGCTCAGAGGTACAACACTTCTGGGTTCAATTCGCAGTACCACACACACACACACAAAATTGATTCAGTGGTATGATTCAACAGATACGTATTGAGTGCCTGCCAGGTGCTAGTCACTGTTCTAGGTTCCAAAGATGGGTCAGTGAATAACAGAAATGTAATGAGCATTTACTTAGTCATCACAGCATGCTAACTCTTTGATGATAGAAATAATAATAATGTTTATTGGGCATTTACTTTGTGTTAGCCACTGTTTTCTCGATGCTTTTGACCATCTGTAAATTCCTTTTTTTTTTTTAATTGGTGGTGTTGGGAATAAAACCTGAACCTCACACATGCTGCCCAAGTGCTATACTACCGAGCTATGGCTCTGTAAATTATTTTTTATTTTTTATTGTTCTATACTAGCTGATTGTGTGATTGTGGTGTTTTGGTTAATACTTAGAACATATTTAAAATTGACTTTATTGACTTCAAGAATCATTTTCCTATTATCTAAGTAATGTAATGTGTTTAAAAACCTATTAAATTTGAGACAGTAGTGCAGGTTTGAAGACAACCTCAGCAACTAGTGAGACTCTCATCAACCTAGCAAGACCCTGTTTCAAAATAAAAAAATAAAAAGGACTGGGAGTGTAGCTTGGAGGTAGACATTCCCCTGGGTTCAATCCCCTGTATCATACATACATACACACACAAAATCTATTAAATTCTAGCTAGGTGTGATGGCACACACCTGTGATCCCAGTACTTGGGAGGCTGAGACAGGAGGATCGCAGGTTTGAAGCCAGCCTCAGCAACTTAGTGAGGACCTCAGCAACATAGTGTGACCCTGTTTCAAAAATTAAAAAATAAAATTGGGCTGGGGGTGCCGCTTGGAGGTAGAATGCCTCTGGGTTCAATCCCCAATACCACTATTGTAAAAGAACTATTAAATTCTTTCCAGTAATTAGGTTTTAAATACATAGTATATTAATTCTGAGCTGCCTATTTACTTAATACATTTTTCTTAATATTTTCAAAACTGTTCATGGGATTTTCTTAAAATAATTTGATTTGCTTTTGACTTTGTTTCAGATGGCCGAACAGATCCAATTTTGGATGATGTTGGTGAAGCTTTCCAACTTATGGGAGTTAGTCTACATGAGCTAGAAGACTATATTCATAATATTGAACCCGTCACTTTCCCACATCAGATTCCTTCATTTCCCGTTAGCAAGAACAATGTACTTCAGTTTCCTCAACCTGGAAGTAAAGATGCAGAGGAAAGAAAAGAATACATTCCCGATTACATGCCCCCCATCGTGTCTTCTCAAGAAGGTTTGTGCTCGTTCCTCCTGTACTAGTGACTATGCTAATGAATGTTTACTCTTTTTAGCTTTCCTTTCTATGCAGGATATAAATTCTAGAAATGCAGTCAACATACGTTACTGGTATTTACAAATTATTCTAACTCCTAAACCAACAAACTTGCAGTTGGCGTTACCAGGCAGAGCCATAGACTTAATTAAGTACTGTCTGGCGAGGCATTTTCCCCCTTTAGGTTGTAAATGGGGGGAACGGAATGTGACCGCAGAGAAAAGACTTTGAATAGACGTGGTATGTGAAAATGGGATATTAAGTAAATTAGAGAACATTTGAAACAAAAAGAAAAATTGGGTAGCTCTTTTCTTCCCCCGTTCTTATATTATTGTGACTTCAGTGCCATTGCTCTCTATGGCAGAAACAGTGAGCGGGCTGTGAATATTCACGGAGACTATTCAGACTTATCTCCTTTTTTTTATGATGGGTAGAAATGTTTATTGTTTGGTCATGTAGAACTTTGGAGTATAAAATCAAAGCCATTCAGGCGTGGTGGTCAATCCCATTGCACAGTTCAGGTTCTCCTGCATGATTTTACATGTTGATCATTTATTTCACAGAGATTCTAAGAAGATACTTGGGTAATTTGTGGTCTCACGTATGGCTAATATATATGTGTATATTTACACACACATACATATGTATTGTAAAAAATGGAAAAGTTAGAGCCAGGCGTGGTGGCACACACCTGTAATTCCAGTACTTGGGAGGCTGAGACAGGAGGATCGCAGGTTCACAGCCAGCCTCAGCAACTCAGTGAGGCTCACATTAACTTATCGAAACCCTGTTTTCAAATTAAAAAAAAAATAGAGCTGGGGTTGTGGGTCTGAGGTACATTGCCCCCGGGTTCAATCCCTAGCACCACACACACAAAAAGTTAGAATTCACATCTTTTCATTTTTTTAAATTCTAGAACCATAGGTATACTTCAGGATGATGTAAATTATGCCAGAAATAAATTTATTTATGTTTTTTAATAGTGGCAGTAAAATATACATAACATAAAATTGACAGTTTTCGCAATTTTCAGGTTCTTTGACATCCGTGTTATTGTGTAACCATGAGCACCACCCTTCTCCAAAGCTTTTTAATCTTCTCAAATGTCCCCATGGAACATAAAAACCCATTCCCCGCTTCTCCCAGTGCCTGGCAACCTCATTCATTTTCTGTTTCTATAAATTTGTCTAGTCTAGGTACTTCTCAGAAGGGGAATCATACAGTATTTGTCCTGTGTGTATGTGGGGTGGGGGTACTGTGGTGAAACCCCGAGGAACCCTACCACTGAGCTACGTCCCAGCTTCTTTAGTTTTTATGTTGAGAAAGGGTCTCGCTAAGTTACCCAGACTGACCTCAAACTTGCAATCCTCCTGCCTTGGTCTCCCATGTAGTTGGGATGCCAGGCATGCAGCACCATGCCCAGAAGTGTTTGTCTGTGTATGACTGGCTTATTTCACTTAGCACAATGTCTTCAGGTCTTATCGTCTTATCCATGTTGTAGCATATATCAGAAGTGTCTTCTCTTTCAAGGCAGAATAATATCACATCGTATGTATAGTCCACATTTGCTTACCTGTTTATTCACCAGTCGATGGACACTGGTGTGTTCTACCTTTTGGCTGTTGTGAATAATGCTGCTGTGAACATTGGTATACAAATGTCTGTTTAAGTCCTGGCTTTCATTTTTTTTTTTTTTTTTGGTACTGGGGATTGAACCCAGGAGCATTCTACTTCCAAGCTACACCCCCAGCTCCTTTTATTTATTTTTTTATTTTGAAACAGTGTCTCCCTAAGTTGCTAAGGGTCTTGCTAAGTTACTGAGACTGGCCTTAAACCTGTGATGCTCCTGTCTCAGCCTCCCAAGAACTGGGATGACAGGTGTGTGCCACCATGCCCTGCTCCCTGCTTTCAATTCTTTGGGTATATACTCAGAAGTAGAATTGTTGGATTATACAGTAATTCTATACTGAAGTTTTATTTGTTTGTTTTGGTGCTAGGGATTGGATCCAGGGCCTTGCGTATGCTAAGCACATGCTCTACCATTCTACTAAGCTCTCAGCTCTATATCTAATTTTTAAAGCTCTGTCGTGCTATTTTCCATAGCAACTGCAACATTTTACCTTCCTACCAGCAGTGTCCAAGGGTTGCCGTTTCTTGCTGTACATTTCTTATAATCTCTTGTTCTACTTTACTCCGAGCTACACCCCTAGCCCCTTTTATTAGTATTACTTTTTTTTTTTTAAATAGTTGTTGATGATCTCACTAAGTTGCTGAGGCTTGCCTCGAACCTGTAATCCTCCTGTCTAAACCTCCCAAGTACTGGGATTATGGGTATGTTCCACCACGCCCGTCTGACTAGGTTTAAATTTGGGATAAGTTGTTATAAAATCTGTGTGCCCATGTTGTCTCATCTGAAAAACTGGGCAAATATTGGACCTCAGTTGTAGTGCTTTATTGTGGATTGGTGGGTCATCATCAGACATTGAATCTTGGTTGCAGTGGGCTCTACGGAAGAAGAGTTCACTATAACTCTTTGGAAAGTTACTATAGTTTTCTGGTTTGAGCTTCTTGTGAAATGGACTCATAGCTTAGTAGTTCTTTTTTTTTTTTCATGGTACTGAGGATTGAACCCAGGGGTGTTCTCCTCTGAGCTGCACCCCCAGCCCCATTTTATTTCTTTGTTTTTGAAACAGGGTCATACTAGGTTGTTGAGAGGCTTGCTAAAGTTTCTGAGGCTAGTCTCAAACCTGCAATCCTCCTGTCTCAGCCTCCTAAGTACTGGGATTACAGGCATGTGCCACCATGACTGGCTTCTAGTGGTTCTTTACTTCTTGTTTTTGGAGTTTAATCATGACTAAAGCCTGGAATCAGTATCAACAGGGCCTAGGATGGTGCTTTAAATAAAGTGTACCATCAGCAAATGTTCTTGAACTGAGTTAGACACTGGAAGGAAGGGAGGAAAGAAAATAAAAATATAATGAGCGCATTTAAATACCAGTGTTATCAAGGGAGAATTTCTTGGGCAGAGGCTTGTAGTAGTTGGATTGCAAAGAACTCAGTGTTCTAGAGAGTCCATGAATGTCAGTGGTCTTGGAACTTCCTTTTTTGTTGTTGTTACTAAGTATGACTTATTAAACATCCTAGATACCTGAATGAAAGCAGTTTTTCACTGAAAGGCCACACTTATTAGTACATAAAATTTGTAATTGTGCTAAGAAAACATGAATGCAAAACAAATGATGGGAGGAAACTTAAGGCATTATAGAGGAAAAAACAAAAAAGATACTAATATGTAAGTAATTAATACATGAATAATTCTTAGAATGATAGGAGATTATGAGTTTGTTTTTGTTTTTGTTTTTTTGTGGTACTAGGGATTAAACCCAGGGGCATTCTACCTCTGAGCTACATCCCCCGGTCCAATTTTTTAATTTTTATTTTGAAACAGGGTCTTGCTAGGTTGCTGAGGCTGAATTCGAACCTGTGATCCTCCTGTCTCCGCCTCTCAAGTACTGGGATTACAGGCGTGCGCCACCACGCCTGGCTCAGATGATGAGTTTTATACCAGTGAATTAGACAATGATCAAGTTTAACAGTCAAGACTTATGTACTTTATCAAATGGCATGTGATTGAGCCAGAATTGTCTTCTCCATGTTAAAAATTTTATTCCACATTTCTTGTACATTTCAGTAGCTTTCTATTTTGTGGTTTATCTTTTTATCTCCTATTATATCTCCTATTTAATAGTTAAAGTGTTTAATAATTTGGGTATTTTTTTTTCTGTCTTAAAAAAGTTTGGACTCATGGGAATGGTGTGGTAGAGTACTTGCTTACCATGGGAAAAGCCCTGCGTTTAATCCCCAGCACTGCAAAAAAAAAAGGAGGAAGATGAATGAATTGGACTTAGATGGATAACACTGGATTACTATTTGTTGTTATTTTGGTGCTGGAACCCAGCATGCCAAGCACACATTCTCCCACTGAGCTCTACCTCCAGCCCCTGGATTAATCTTAGTCCTTGGTTCATGCATACACCCATCATTGGTTCATGTATGACCTACACCTATCTAGAGTTATGTAGTTATTTTTAATAATGTAATAAGCCCTAAGAAATTGACTATCCAGAATAAAAGTTAGCTCTTTGATAATAATTTACCCATAACTATTTGGTTCTTATTTTACTTTTCCAGCATGCAAGTATTACACAATAAAATTCCTTTAAAGTTAAGGATTATCATATTTAAATACTGCCAAGGTACTGTAACTAGAATATCAAATTTATATTGGATAGTGAATGAATATGAAAAATAGTTGTATGATTTTAGATGTTGCTGGCTGATTATTAGACGACAGTAAATTTGGAGGTTTCTTTTCTGGATTATCTGAAGCAAAAGAATCTTATTTCATTTAAAGTTTTATGCAATATGAACTATAAACATTTTAAAAGGTAAGAGAACTTTGAGAATTCTGTCTTTCCCACCCTCTCCCTCTCCCTCTCCCTCTCCCTCTCCCTCTCCCTCTCCCTCTCCTCTCCATGTTTTTGAGATGGACCTTTCTATGTTGCCCAGGCTGGTCACACACTCCTGGGCTCAAGCGATCCTCCCGCCTCAGCCTTCCCAGTGCTGGAGCTACAGATGCACACCACCACACCTGGCCTTACTTTTCTTATTTCAGCTAACACTTACGGATTATCTAAGGAGCAGAAATATTGCTAATATGCACATGGTTCATAAGGATTTATTAAATGACAGGCAGTTCAATAAGATGCTTATCAAAACCTTTTCCCTGTTCTTGGGAAAAGGATATAAAGTGCAGTCTTGTGGTTTCCCCTTTTTAATATAGCCACACAAGCCAACTACTAAATCATTTACAATATGAATTTTTTTATGGGCACAGCATGTTAGAATGTTCCTAGTATTCTGATCAGTGGTGCAGAGTGTGGCATGTACGGAGGCGGACAACTTTGATAATGACGTCGCTCACCAAGTTCTTTATTTTCCTTTTATTTTCTTAAGAGCCACAGGCAGGGCCAGACTTGGTCATAAAATATTGTTAGCAAAGTGCTATCATGAGGCTACCTTCTTATCAGTTGTTCAAGTTGATTCATGTCAAAAAAGCATTTGAATGTCTTCTCTGTGCTTAGCGCTGATTGCTGTGGTGAGTGGTAAGAATGGGGGCCTGCAGTGGCGGCGTGCCGAACTCGGAAGAACATTCAGACATGACTCAGCTTCTTACCGGGTTAGAGTTTTCCCAAGTAATTTTATTTTTCTGAACTTTATATTCATCTATAAAATAGGTATAATACCTACCAAGATGGCCAAGGGAAGATTGAGATATTTTACATGATGTTTATATAAAATAGGACAGTGCCACACACATAAAACACTGAACAGTGAATGTTAATTCTCTTCCCATCTCTTCATCCTTACTCTTACAGAGTTTATTTACCTTTGACTTGAAATACATTACATATTTCGCAAGTCACTTTACAACAAAAATAAATGTAAAGCAGTCTTAATATTACATGTTTACAAGTGGAGGGAACCGAAACGTAACAGCTGGCCTGGGGTAGCTGTTTGAGGAGTTGCTTGGTTATCAGCAGTGTGAAGATGGTGGAGGAGATGGCACGAGGAAGCAGTTCTTACGCTGTACCTTGGTGTATGTGAGAAGTGACACCTCTTTGAGAATATTTTATAAGATGCGTTTTTGCTTGAACTATTACAGTTCTGATGGCTGGTACCCAGTGTGGAGAGCATCTCCTTCCCAGTGTGCCGTACGTATTTTCAGATTCACACCACTACCATATTTTTTGCTTCCTATGTTGTTGTGCTGAAGAATGTCTGAGAATAGTATCCGATGCCTCAGCCACTGTGGACCCCCCGAGTGTGGTCAGTAGATGAGGTCTTCCAGGTGTCTGTTGCCTGGTTCAGAATATTGACATGAGAGAGAGGAGAGAAATAGAAACCCTATGTTGTGTTTTACTTGCAGAAAACCTACCAACCTCAATGTAAATGTGGTAATGACTTTTTTAGAACAGTTATAGAATTACAGAAAAAATGAGAAGAAAGTACAGAGAGTTCCTTTATATTCTGCACCCATTTTCTCCTATTAAAAGTTTTACACAAGTATGGTACATTTGTTATAATTAATTAACCAATATTGATACATTATTATTAAGGAAAGCCTGCATTTTATCCATCTATATTTAGCTTTTACCTAATGTCCTTTTTCTGTTCCAGGATCCCATCCATGAAATAGGTTTTCCAGACTTTTCTTGTTTTGACAATTTTGAAGATTATGAGTCAAGTATACTATAGAATGTCCCTCTATTGGAATTTTTCTGATGTTTTCTCATGATTAGACTGGGGATATGAGTTTTTTGAGGGAAAGACTACAGAGGTAAAGTATCATTTTAATCACATCCTACCAAGGTTATAACATATGCTGTCAACATGATTAATCTCTGTTGAAGTTGACCTTGGTCACTTGGCCAAGGCAGTGTTTATCAGCGCTCTCCACTGTAAAGTTACTCTTTTTTCCCCTCTTTCCATACTGTAATCTTTGAAAAGAAGTCGCTATGCAGCTCACACTTAAGGAGTGGGAAGTTACATTCCCCCTCTGAAGGTGGAATATTACATAAGTTATTTGGAACTATTTTGAATGAGTATTTTTCTCATTTCTGCCAGAAGTTTCTATTTTTATTATGAAGCCCTTTAAAAAGTAAACATTTACAGGTTTGAAAAAATTAACAAAAGTAATACAAACTTGTTGAAAAAAAAATTCCCCAAGTAATATTAAGCACAAAATAAGAGTCTCCTCTCACTCTCCTCCTGCTTTTGTTTCCCAACCCATTTTAATCCTCGTAGATCTCTCACGTGAAACTTCTGGACCCTTACGTTACTGTCATTTCTTTGATAGGATTGCTACTGCAATACAGCTCCCACTCCTGTCCTTTTCTCTCTTTATTTCAGGTATTTTTTTTATAATAACAGACCATCCTTTTCTTGAAACAGCTCTCGGTGAGATCACCAATTACTATCTAATTGGCTGAGCTAAAGGATATTTAATAACTTTTTAACTGCCTCCCAGTTCAAGAAATAGAACTTCACCAACTATCTCAGAAGCCCCTCCATGTGCTCAGCCCTATTCTGAGTCCCCTCCTCGCTCCCTCCAAAAATAACTACTATCTTGACTTTATAGGAATTACGTCTTTGCTTTTTATTAGCAAAATGTGCATCCCTAGAACCATAACTTTTAGGTCTCTTAATGTGAAGGTTTCTCTGCTCTGCTCCCCCCCATTCCTTTCTTTTTCTTATAATTTTTGTGTTTAAGAACCATTGGACTTAAAGAGTCATTGGACTTACAGGACTCTCCACAGTTGGATTTTGCTGATTGCGCACTCAGTGCAGTTCAGTGTCTAAGTTTTGCAAATTGTCAGTGAAAATCTGAGGCTTGAGCAGACTTGGGTTTGATGCCTTTGGCAGGATGTAGGTAGTATTGTTCCTTCCTCAGGAAGCTAATAATATCTGGATTTCACTATCTTTGATATTAGCAGTGCTGATGCTCAGTACTCAGACCCACTAGGTCATTAGGGGTTGTAGAATGGTAGCCTATCATTTTGGCTTTACTTCATTCTTTAGTTGGAATAATTTTATAAGGAAACCCTTATCCTCCTGCACTACTTAGTAACTTAGTGGTATAGTTCTTATAGGGAAAGCAAAATAAATACTTGCATTTTTCATTTTATATACTCAGCTTTCACGGTTATGAAGTGTTTCCTTGTCATCCTTAGAAAGTGACCAGGTGGTGGTGGTGGTGTTTTGTGGTGCTGGGATTGAATCCAGGCACATTCTTCCTACAAGCTACATGCCTGGCCCTATTTTATTTTTTATTTGGAAATAGGGTCTTGTGAAATTGCTGAGAGCCTTGCTAAATTTCTGAGGCTGGCTTCGAACCTGAGATCCTCCTGTCTCAGCCTGCCAGGTACGTGATTACAGGCATGTGCCACCATACCCAGGAAAGGGACTAATTTAAAAAAAACATATTATATGAATTCATTATGATCCTCTAGCCTCAGCCTTTCAAGTAGCTGGAATTACAGGTGTACACCACCATGTCCAACTCTTCTTATTTTTCTATTTTAATTTTTTTGTATGTGTGTGTGGTACTGAGGATTGACCTCAGGGTCATTCTACCTCTGAGCTACACCCCCAGCTTAATTTTTTTTTATTTCTAAGCAGGGTCTCACTAAGTTAACCAAACACTGGTCTCGAACTTGCAATCCTCCTGTCTCAGCCTCCCAAGTACTGGGATTTCAGGTGTGTGCCACCATGCCCAGCTTGTGCAATATATTTCAAAGAGGAAGAAGAAAAAAAATGATTCCTCCTAATTGAGGCTGTATACCTTTGACCTCTTTCTTCCCCTTTTCTTCCCCCACTCAGCCTCTTGGAGCTGCCCTTCTACTTTCTGCTTCTTTGAGTTTGATTGCTTTGGATTTCACTTATCTCATAGTGTTCTCCTGTTCATATTGTTGCAGGTGATAAAATTTCTTTTTTTAGAGCTGAACAGTATTCCATTGTGTAAATGTACTACCTTTTTTTTATTGTTTCATTCATGGCTAGACACACAGACGAGTCCGTACCCTGGCCCTTGTGAACAGTGCCGCAGTGGACGAGAGCGAGCACACATCTCCTTGACACACTGACCTCAGAGCTTTGGGGTAAATACCCCAGCTTTGAAGTGAATACTACCTTCTATAATGGCTGTGCTAATTCACATCCCAACCGCCGGTGTCTAAGGTGGGCCTTCTCGCGTCCTTGCCAGCGCTCGTCTTTTGTCGTTGGATAAGCAGCTTCTGCAGGTGTGAGGTGACATCTTACTCTGCTTAACTCGCTTTGCCTGGGCGATCAGTGAGGTTGAGCACTTTTTCATATATCTCTTGGCCATTTGTATGTCTTCTGTTGCAAAATGTCTATTCAGGTCATATAGACCTCTCCAATTCAAATTCAGGATTACAGGGTTTTTACTTTTTTAGTTAGATTAGTCTGGTTCTCAAGGATAAAGAAAATCATAGCATTAGAATAACATATAATTACTTACTTGCTTTATCCCAGGTTACACATATAATATTGATACTATCATCCTTGATTACTAAAATAGATTTTTTTTGTTTCCTTATGCTATCCTATTACCCCAATTTTCCATAATTTTATGTACATTGTCAGATCATATAGCTGCTTTCTTGAGTTCTGTCACCTTGTTTCTAAGTTTTTTGCCAATTGTGATTTATATTTTGTGTTATTCTTTTTATTTTTTTTTATTTTGAAACAGGGTCTTGCTAAGTTCCCATGAGCTGGTCTTGAACCGTCAATCCTCCTGTTTTTGCCTTCTTTTAGATGATTTTAAACTAGAATAAATATTAATACATTTTTATTGCTGGAACAAAATGCCTGAGGCTAGATGCTTTATAAAGAAAGAGGTTTATTTCCTAGAGGTTTTGGAGGCTGAAAGTCCAAGATGGAGCAGTCCCATTGGCTTGGCCTCGGTGAGGGCCTGTGGCGGGTGGCAGTGTAGTGGAAGTGCCTATGAGAGGGGATCACGTGGCCACACAGAGACCAGAGAGAGGCAGGGGCCGACATTGATTCCTTCCGAGAGCAGTGCCCCAGATGACCTATTGCCTCCCACTAGTCCCCCCTGCTGGAAGGTTCCCCCACCTCCCCAACACAGCGGGGATCAAGCTTCCCGTGCGTGAACTCTTGGGGGACAGACCACATGACACCGTGGCAGGACTTTACAGTGTTCATCTGTTTTTTTAATACATATTTCTCTTTTACTTGCATTGTCTGTGTGGATGTTATTTTGGTATTTAATTTTTTTCCTACAGAAATTGCATGTGTGACTAGAGATGCTCTGCGACTTACAGTGGGGTTGTTGAAAATACCATGAGTTCCGAATGAATTTAACACACCTAACCTACGACCATCCTAGCTTAGCAGCACAGCACACTGTAGAGATTGTTTTCTCTGTGATTGCCCGGTTGACTAGGAGCATGTCTTGCTGTCCCTGCCCAGTATCTCAAGAGAGTATTATTTCACCTGTTAAAATGGAAAAGTCCAACACACATGGTGGCACACACCTGTAATTCCATTACGTGAGAGGCTGAGACAGGAGGAGCGCAGATTCAAGGCCAGCCTCAGCAACTTAGTGAGAACTTTAGCAAGCCAGTGAGACCCTGTTTCAAAATAAAAAAATAAAAAGGGCTGGGGGGGGGGAGTGTGTGTAGCTCAGAAGTAAAATGCCCTGGGTTCAATCCCCAGTACCCCCCCGAAAAAAGGAAAACGAAAAATTCAGAATTCAAAATTTGAAGTACAGTTTCTATTGATTTTGTATCATTTTCTCGCCATCATAAAGTAAAAATATCATAAGTCATATCATTGTTAAATTGTCAACTCTCTGTGTAGTTGTTCTGAACATTGAGGAGTTCAAGGTAGCCTTTCTAACTTTCTAGTGCTCCCTCTTCTGTTGCTTTTGTGTAATATCCAAGGTGACATTTCTGTCCACCTTTCCTTCACCACTTTTATCTGGAGCTTCTTCCTTCCTGTCTGCTTTCCTAGTGGTTACAGTCTACTTGCGGAAAGAAAGATTTGACTAATGTCAAATATTATTTTAGATTATAATTTGGGATATTTAAAGAAAATCAGAGTTGTCATCAAGACTGAAAGTATCAGAGGTTTCTAACCTAATATGCTACAAAGAATGAGGAACTCAGTAGATATTTTTAAGTATGGGGGATAAGATGATCCAGTTAGCCGGGTGTGGTGGCGCACGCTTGTAATCCCAGTACTTGGGAGGCTGAGACTAGAGGATCCGGGTTTGCGGCCAGCCTCAGCTACTTAGTGAGGCCCTCCGCAACTTCGTGAGACCCGGTTTCAAAATAAAGGATAAAAAAATAGGGCCGGGGGTGTAGCTCGGAGGTAGAATGCCCCTGGGTTCAATCCCTGGTACCGCAAAAAAAAAAAAAGATGATCTAGTTAATTAATTCTTGTGATAATAGGATGGGCTTCAGGGAGGAGATGCCATTGGAAGAGAGGCTGGACCGCTCTTCCAACAGGAAGGAGCAGATTCCGGGGAAAGTTTAGTAGTTAGAGGACAAAGTTCAGCAATGGAGAACTTGTAAAGAAGGTGATACCCAGAGAAGTCGAGGTTCAAGCTGGGGAGACTGTGGATAACCAGATGTCTAAATATCCAGATCTTCAACAGACTGGCCAGGTCTGGAGTTAAAACTTACAATGGAGCTCATATCCTTTAGAGAGTGCTTTATCAACCTTCTATTTGTTTTTAAAAAATAAGAGTGAGGCAGAGTTCAAGGCTGTAGAATGTGCCAGGAACCTGGGACCCAGAGGGAACTCAGTTGTTTGTTAAAGGCAGCAGATTTATAACAGCTGGGTGGTGGTCTGGGTCACTGATTGAGCATCTCCAGTGTACCAGGCAACCATGCCCCGTGCTGGAGACAGAGGCTCTCTTGCTCATCTTTTATTTTTAATTAATTAATTAATTAATTAATTTTGGTACTGGATATTGAACTCAGGGGTATTCTACTTCTGAGCTACACCTCCAGCCCTTTTTTAATTTTAAAACAGCGTCTTGTTGATTTGCCGATGGTCTTGCTAATTTGCTGTGGCTGGCCTTGAACCTGTGATTCTCCTGTCTCAGCCTCCCAAGTACTGGGATTTACAGGCATGTGCTACCATGCCTGGTTTCTCTTGCTCATCCTTTAGTGAATATATTTAAAGATGGCCCTGTTTTTATTGTAGAATAGTGAATATTTCTTGAGGTTTTAGAATGGAAATTGCTGGAGTTAAAAAAAAACAATAAATGCTTTTATAAAAGATTAAACATTAACTTTCAGTTTTTGAGATTAGGGCTTAAAGTTATATGTATAACCATATTTATACAATGGTGCTTAATAACCACTTTTGTCATATGATGTTTGACTACCAAGGATTTATAGCTTGGCATTTTATTGAAGTATGAGAATTTAAAGACACTTTTTACTTTCCAAATATGGCATAACCTTGATTTTTCTACCAAGTACCAGCTCCCCCATTTGTTCAATGGGAATAATTACCTCTATAGGATTGGTATTATAATTAAATGAGATGTAAATATAAATGTTGTCTATGATTATAGGTCTTCAATATGTTCTCCTGAGGACAGGCTTGCTAAATTTACAAAGTTTTCCTGATAATCTCAGTACCAAGTATAATGGTTGGCACCCCACGTATCTTGAAAAACACAGTACAGTAAGCATACAGGTCTGGAACGATGTCTGCTCTCATTCTTTCTGGTCTGGGAGTTCAGACACGCTATGTAAAGTGCTGTGGCACATAATGGGGCTTAGCCTGTGGCTGCCTGTGGGATTTCTCCAGTCTGTGAGCAAGGTTCTGCTCTGCCTTGCCATGGACCTACTTCCCCTGGCACAGGCCAGAGCACGGCTCAGCTTGGAAAGTGCTCTCCTTGAGAGAAACGGAATGGAGATGCACGTGGAGGTGTGAGTTGTATGGCCAGCTCTTTACAATATCTTTTTCTGTGTTTGCCTTCCATTGTTTTTTGATGCTGAACTTTAATTTTACTGATCTGCTTTTAGTAAATTTTAATCTTTTTTTACCCTTAGACATATTTAATGCTTTTTATTTTAGATAATACTTAAATGTAGTCATTTGCATATCATTTTACCACAGGGAAAAAAATAATGCTGTCTCTCCCCCTACCATCTCTCTTTCTCCTCTTTCTCTCCTTTTTTAATCTGAGCACCATTAAATTATTAGTCTGAGCACTGATAAATTATTGCAGTGTTGATTAATTGTCCATACCTTGTGCTTATTATACTGTCATGTGCATGACTAACATATTGATTTATGATTTTTCTCATGTAGTCAGACTTGGTTTAAATTTATAATGTATTTTTTACCAAGTATTTTGTAGTCAAAACTGTAATATTTAAATAATTCACCTATTGTTCATAGTATTTTATTATCATAAACTTTATCCTTGGTGGAGACTTAAAATTCTGTAGAATAAGTAAGAAAATTGATTTCTTTTCATATGAAAAGGGCTTAGAGTTCAGTAGGTGGCACTCTTGCCTTTCGCGTTGAGTGGTAATGAATATCCAGTTAAGCGCCAAAGTGTGTTTCCTTAACCTCCAGGGAGTGTGCGCAACTCAAGCCATTCACGGCTTTAGATGCAAAGTGACAGTTTCCTTCATAACTTAGCATTGGTAGAACTTGGTTAGAATGATTACACATGACTATACTTAATATTTACTTGCCTCGAGGAAACTGTGTGTGTGGGGGGGCATTAGTGGTATTGAACCCGGGTGCACTACCACTAAGCTGGCCTTGAACCTGCAATCCTCTTGTCTCAGCCTCCAAATATTGAGATTACAGGTATGTGCTACCACACCCAGCTTCAGGAAACTTTTAAAAATATTATCATCAGAAGATACTTGAGAAATTAATACACTTCCTCCATTCTAACACAATAACTTTTCTTATTTTTAGTGTGCCATATCTTTTTTGAGTATGAAAAGAATATTTGGATAATTTAACTCATTAATACAACTTAAGAGTTTTGCTCTATCTTCACATTATTTATTTCCTTTTTAAAAATCTTAGTATTACTTATCATGCTGTTTCCTTTTCCTGTGTCTTTTTTTTTTTTTTTTTTTTTGCGGTATTGGGGATTGAACCCAGGGGCATTCTACCTCCGAGCTACACCCCGGCCATATTTTTTATCCTTTATTTTGAAACCGGGTCTCACTAAGTTGCAGAGGGCCTCACTAAGTAGCTGAGGCTGGCTGCGAACCCCGATCCTCCGGTCTCCGCTTCCCAAGTACCGGGATTACAAGCGTGCACCACCACACCCGGCTTCCTGTGTATTTTTTAGTTCTTATTTTTTAAAGAATACACCATAATATACTGTTGCTCTTACTATTTACTATAAAAATTTGCTATTGGGCATTTTTTATTTTAAAATATTACATTATCACACCAAATATTCATGTGCATATTTTTCTTTTGTGTTATTTCCTTAACAATAAATTCCCAGGAGTTTTTCAGTCAGAGGTATAAGCACAATTATGTTTTTTGACATGTATTACACATTGCTTTCCAAAAGAATTGTATCAGTTTACGATGCCATAATGAATGTGTGATTATGCCAGTATTCTAGAAGTCCCACTGGAATTGAATTTCAAAGTGTAATTTTTTTCTTTACTAGCTTAGGTTAAACATTTTTGGGGGGAAGGGTCATTTTTGTTTTAAAATTTTTACTTGAAATGTGGGAACTATAAAAAAAAAATTCCCCCTGGAATACAACCGCCAATATTACTTTCCTGTAGTCCTCAAAGTCCTTGTATGTCCCTGTATATGTGTGTATGCATGTGTGTGCAGTGCCTCTTGTAGCATAGCTTACTTATAATATATAATTTTGTAAGCTGCATTTTTCATTTTATTAATTCACCCAACCATTATCTAATTTCTTTTTGCTGGACAGTGGTAGGCTTGGGATAAATAGAAAATGTATAAAATGGACTGAAATTATTTTTTGGCATAGTTAGTATTATGGAGTTATGCAAGTTTTTTTAGATGTTTTTTTTTATCTGAAATGCTTATTTAGTAAATATTGGTGAGTATATACCTATAGCAATGACACGTTCAGTTTTTTGTTTTGATTTTGGTTTTTTGAGATGGAGTCTCACTATGTTGCACAAGCTGGTCTCCACCTCCTGGGCTCAAGCCATCCTCCTGCCTCAGCCTCCCAGAGCAGCTGGGATAATAGGTGTAGGCCACTGCACCTGGCTAGCTGTTCTGATTTAAAGTGAAGATGGAGAGATTTGATCTGAGGTAAAGATTAACATTATTCCATGTTGCTGTACAGTCTTTGTAACCAACATTGTAAGTGGCTGTATCATAGACTATCCCTAAGTATTGAATATTTAGACCTCCTCTAATTTTAACTTATTCAAATACCACTGCAGCAAGTACTTTTATTCACACAGCTTTCTAAATATTATGAATTATTTCTTATGATTAATTTAAAAAGTTTGAATGCTGAGTTTAAAAGTATGAAGTTAAAAATAATTTTTTACAGAATTCCTTTAAGAAAGTTTTCTTTTATTTCACCATTGGTAATATGGTGTACCCATTTTATTCCATCCTTCCTCTTAAAATAATATTTCTAGTAGATGTTTTATTTGAATCTTTTATTTTTAGTTCTTTTAGTGCTAACATTTAACACTATTGGGGAGAAAAGTACTTTTAACTTTTGGTGCACTCTTAGGGTCTGTTGGCTCCAGTTTTTATTTTTGAGTTTCTTTTGTGGGCAGCTTTAGCTGTTTCAAAAGATTAGCATTTCAAGATTTTTGCGGGGGTTACTGGGGATTGAGCCCAGGGGCATTCTACCTTCAAGCTAGACCCCCAGTCCTTTCTGATTTTTTGTTTTGAAACAGGGTCTCTTTCAGTAGGTTGCTAGAAGTCTCATTGTTTCTGAGGCTGACCTCAAACCTGTGATCCTCCTGTCTCAGCCTCCCAAGTACTGGGATTACAGGCATGCACCACCACGACCGGCTTCAAGATTTTTATTCTTAAGTTGTCATCCTGCATTTTTCTTATTGTGGGACCCAAAATATTATATTTCAAGAGAGTATTAAAAAGGACTGAAAACACCATTTTTTTAGTCTACTTTTAGCTTTCATTTGAATACAGTTGAAAATTTAGAATTTTTTATTTTCCACTTATAATGAAAAAGAGAAAAACTGACATTTCACAGTTATTAGAAAAAGTCAAAATAAATGCAAAGAGAGAGCACCTCTGACCTCTGACATTGCTGCTGATTAAATTGATCACATTAGTGGAATTGCAGGCGCTGGGTCTTCAGATGACAACATCCTGGATGAACTTTAAATTCAAGAACTGATATATTTCTAAGTATAAACAGGAAATACAATCTTTCATGGGGGGGGGGTTTCATCATACAGTTGTAATTTTGTAACAAGAACCCAAATCATCTTGTTTTGGAAGGATGTATATAACAGTACTTCAAAAGTATTTTATGTTGTTATGTACCAAGATTTTTTAAAGGGTTTGGTGTATTCAAGTTCGTATTACAATTTCTAACAAAATTGTTTTCACTATTCTTTTACATATATTCCTGTAAGTTATGTATACAGTGGCTTAAAAATAAAGAGATCCATTGGTCCCATTTGTTAAATGGTCATAGCTATTCTTCCTGGTATATTAGGGTTAAAGTAAAACATATTTGTCAGATCTAATGGCATCATTACTTTTGACACCTTTCTAGTGGGTACAACCCTAATTGTGGCTGACAGACCCCACTGGGAATAGTTAGAAGGAAATGGTCGCTCTGGACCAGTCGGCGGTGGAATGACAGGCTCAGGAAGTCCCCGTGCCAGGGCAAAGGAGAAGCCCTCGGTTTTCATTTCCTTTCTGTACAGCGCGTTCAGATTAACTTTAAAGGAGAGCGAGAGGTGGGTCAGAAGACTTTGTCTTCGGTTGAGTGTTACCTGTGTGTGGAGCCCATCTCAGCAGGCATCCAGTCATCAGCTCACAGACCTCGCAGGTCCCTTGACAGCTGCCAGATATCCTATTGCAAATTAAATATGAAACAGGGATGGGCTTAGCTTTACATTTGAAGGATTTCTTAAAGCTCAACTTCAAGTGAAGTTGCCCGTGCATTCATTTTTATTAAAGCTGGCTTTGTTGGGAAGGAAAGGATAGCTAGAATTGTCTCTGTGGTGTTAAGAAAAAACGCTTTGGGAAACGAAAGCGAGTGGCATGAAATTCTGTCCCTTTATGTATCCTTGTGGTGCGTGTCATAACTCTTCTTTGTAAATGCTGTGGAATTGTCAAGCTTGTGAAATTGGTATTTAGCCGTACTATGGGCAGTGCTGCCTATTGGTAAACATATTTTTTACAAATGTTAAATGTTTTAACAAATGTTTCACAGCAGGGTTCTTTTGAAACTTTCCTTTTTTAACTTTGTCTTTCTAAATTTTGGTAACAAAAGGAAATAAAACATGGTGAGTTTAGATCACACCTTGAGGGACCAGGCTAAATTCTGGATTTGATAAAAGTGCAACATCAACACTTGTGTACTCTTACTTAGGTGCCGCACACCGATCCAAGGGCTTTACAACCATATAAAGTAAATCCTGTTATTATCTGCATTTTATAGAGGAGCAAAATGAGGTGTAGGGAAGCAGGGTGTGGTAGTCCACGCCTGTAATCCTAATATTTGGAGGGTGAGACAGAAGAATCGCAGGTTCGAGGCCAGTCTCAGCAACTTAGTCTCAGCAACTTAGCAAACTCATGTTTCAAAATAAAAATTAAAAAGGGCTGGGAATGTAGTTCAGAGGTAGAATGACTCTGGGTTCAATGCCCAGTACCCCCAAAAAATCTGTGTAGGAATATCTATCTATCTACCATCTATCTATCTTAGGGATGATAACTATCATCTATCTATCATCTATCTATCTATCATCTATCTATCTATCATCTATCTATCTATCTAATCTATCATCTTTTGAGATGGCGTCTTGCTGTGTTGCCCAGGATGGTCTCAAACTCCTAGGCTCAAGTGATCTTCCTATTTCAGCTTCCTGGGTAGCGAGGAATGTAAGCACACACCACCACACCCAGCAAGATGATAACTTAAGGTCACATGTTAGTAACTAGGGGATCCAGGATTTGAGTACAGGTGTGACTCTAAACTGTTTTCTCAAAATTACTGATTTATTTTTGTGCTTACAGTCTGTTGCTGTGAAAAATATTCACATTGATAAGGCATTATCCTGAAGGTTCAAAAATCCATAATGAAGATTTGGCATACATTATGCCGCTTGTTTAATTCTACAGATAGGTCTTGGATTTCTGGAAAGACTGAAGTTTATTTTATGGGAGCTATGATTTCATGTTACATAAGTATTGTGTGTAGGCTAGATTTTTAAGAATCATATATATAATTGTATTTTATTTTTTTTGCAGTTCCGGGGATTGAACCCAGGGGTGGTCTACCTCCGCGCTACACCCCCGGCCCTATTTTTTTATGCTTTATTTTGAAACTGGGTCTCACGAAGTTGCGGAGGGCCTCACTAGGTAGAGAGAGAGAGAGAGACGGGGGGGGGGGGAGAGAGAGTACGCGCGCGCGCTGAGGCTGGCCGTGAACCCAGATCCTCCAGTCTCCGCCTCCCAAAGTACTGGGATTACAAGCGTGTGCCACCACGCCTGGCTATAATTGTATTTTAAATGAGTATAACAGTTGTGTGGTTCATAAAATACAAATTATTTGGTATTGCTTAATTAGTTCATGGCTTTTTAATATTGTGTATTTTCCCAAATACCGTATACTAAAATTTAACAAGTATCGGGGGTTTATGGCATTTTTGGTGTGTGAAGTGGGTGGTGTTATTTTTTAGAAATGGTTGAGATCCTTTGAGTAACAAGTTACGGGCTTTGCTTCAAGCGCGGTCCTCGTCTGCTGATCAGCCCTGTCGGGGCAGGGTACGCTGCCCGGCCTGCAACAGTGGAAGTCAGTGTTATTTCCATCTCTCAGTGATGTACCTACAGTTAAGCCTTTACTATGTTTTAAGTAAGAAGCAGACCTGACAGTCACTACTCTTCATTGATCTGCTCCCATGAATGAGAGAGTGCCGCATTCATTCATTCGGGAATTGATAGGACAAATCATGCTGTCAGTTTAGGGAAGTCATAGGTAGGAGGCAAGATCCATACCATATGTAAATTTAAACATGAATATCATTTAAAATATCAGCCTTGCAAAACATATTGTAGCATTTAAGAGACAAAGGTTTAGTTTTAGGATTTTAGATTTATTTTCCAGTTCTCTCAAACAACAACCACAATTCCTCCCTCTCCCCCCTCCTTTCTTTTTTGGTACTGGGGATCGAACCCAGGGGCATTCTACCTCCAAGCTACACCCCCAGCCCTTTCATCTTTTATTTTTTGAAACAGGGTCTTGCTAAGTTGCTGAAGCTGGTCTCTAACCTGTTAGTTTTACTGTCCTATAAGTTCTTTTGGTGGTCTGCACTCATTTATGTTATGGTATTCCATGGTTTAGGTATGATTTGAATGTGTCCCCCAAAGTTTCATGTGTTGGAAGCTTGGTCCCCAGCGTGGTGATGTGGGAATTGGTGAGACTCTAAGAGATGGAGCATAGTGGGGGTTGTCCCTGGGGGTATTGCCCTCGGAAGTGTTTCGAGTGTCTCTCATGGGACCCTGAGTTCCTGGGAGAGCGAGTCGTTGGAGGGAGCTCGCCCCTCAGCCGGGCTCTGGCTTCCTGTTTCAAGATGCAGTTTCTTCCCCACGTGTGCTCTCACCGCTGTGATACCCGATGTCGTCAGGGGTCTCACCTGTAGCTGAACCAGTGTCCCATCACCACCCTCCCACCTGAGCTCAGGCTCGAAACGTCTAGAATCGTGAGCTAAATCATCCTCTTTCCTTTATGAAGTAGCCTGCCTTGGACATTTCATTACAGTAACAAAACGGTGCTTGCTGTGCTTGCTGCTCATTTATCCAGTTCATTTAGCACAGGTTCACTGTGTGTGCTTGTATGTGCCAACCACTATTGTGAACAGAGAACATGTGAGCGAGCAAAGCAGAAAAAGTCCTGCTCCTGTGTTCACACTCAGGGGGTGGGACAGACAGGAGATATTAAACAGAAAAAAATCCTGCTCTTGTGTTCACACTCGGGGTGGGACAGACAGGAGATATTAAACAGAAAAAAAATGCTGCCCTTGTGTTCACACTCAGGGGGTGGGACAGACAGGAGATATTAAACAGAAAAAAATCCTGCCCTTGTGTTCACACTCAGGGGGTGGGACAGACAGGAGATATTAAACATGACACATAAGTAGATTATGTAGTGTTTGGAAGGGGATAGTACTATGAGAAAAAATGTAGACTTGAGGGGAAATGAACGTGCTCGGCTGTGGGGAAGAAAGGTGCGCTAACCGGATGGTGGTCGGGATACTGCGGAAGGATATAGCGCAGAGGAGGAGGTGAGGGAGATGGGGTAGGTGTCTGAGGAAAGAGCATTTCAGCAGTATGGTGGTCGGGATACTGCGGAAGCACGTTGCACAGAGGAGGAGGTGAGGGAGATGGGGTAGGTGTCTGAGGAAAGAGCATTTCAAGCAGAGGCCTAGCGAGGCTGCGGGAGGCACCTGGCCAGGGCGCTGGGACAGGCTGGGGTCAGTGTGACTGGAGCCGGCCGAGGGAGGCCGCGTGCTAGGACAGGGGCCCGGGCGACACCACAGCTCCCCGCTGGAGGCCTGGGGTGGCAGTTTGACCTTTCCTGTCAGTGAGCTGGATTTGAGGCATTTTAATATTTAAAAAGTTTATTATAGAAAATATCAACTCTTCAGAAGTAAGCAGACGAGAATTGCTGGGTTGCAGGTGTCCGTCGTTCAGCTCCAGCAGCATCTGTCTGCCAGGGCCAGGCTGATTCATCTGTGCTCCTGTTCCTGAGGGAAATACGATATGACTGTGCGCTACTGCGCATTTTCTCCCATCTCCACGTTCAGGAACAGCAGATTGGTGGTTTGAAATTGGCCCTTGAAGGCCGGCATGGTGGCACGTCCTAGTACTTGGGAGGCTGAGACAGGAGGATCGCAGGTTCGAGGACAGCCTCAGCAATTTAGTGAGGCTTTCAGCAACTTTGTGAGACCCTGTTTCCAAATAAGAAATAAAATTGGTCTGGGGGTGTAGCTCAGAGGTAGAATGCCTCTGGGTTCAATTCCCAGCACCACAAAAAAAAAAAAGAAAAAGAAATTGGCCCTTGTGGGGTACTTATTTATATCATAGAACTCAGCAAATACTACATCATGTCTGGATTTATTGTTTTGTTGGTTGTCTAGATATAAGAAAGTGATGCTGAAAAAATGTTGAAAATTCTTCCAGTTTTCTAAAACTGATACATGGTAAAGCAAAGAAGCTGCTTACATCACTGACAAGTGAAATTCTGACATGCACTTTCCTTGGTTTGCTTAGATTAAACCAAAGGCGGGCAGCAGGGCCTGGGTGGCGCCAGATTCTGTAAATAAATGCTACTGGAACAGAGCTCTGCACGTTTATTTACACAGTGTCTGCGGCTGCTTTGATGCCGCATTGGCAGAGATGAGTAAGTGGATGTGACAGAGACTGTACATCCCACAGGCCCGAAATGTTGACTGTTTGGCCCTTTAAGTAAAAGTTTGTGGTCCTCTTGTCTAGAGTGACATTCATGTCAGAATTAGATTCAGTCACCAGTTGCAAAGTGGTTTGGCTACTGATACGTAAGGTTGCCAAATACCAACAAAAACATTCTGCCAGAATCAATTGATTTTATGGAATGTATGAAAAGTAATACTGTATTATTATTGCCTGTAAACTATGTTTTATACATCCTTTATATCAGTAAATCTTAAAATAGACACGTACAGCTGGGCGTGGTGGCGCACGCCTATTATCCCAATACTTGGGAGGCTGAGACAGGAGGATCCCAGGTTCGAGACCAGCCTCAGAAACTTAGCAAGACTCTGAGCAACCTAGTGAGACAGTGTTTCAAAAACAAAAAATAAAATGGGGCTGGGAGTGTAGCTCAGAGACAGACTGCCCCTGGGTTCAGTCCCCAGCACCACAAAACACACACACACACACACACACACACACACACACACACACACACACCTGCCCCCAAAGCAGTTGTTAAACATTTACCAGCATCCACTCAACCCCCTTGACGGACCCAGTGACTGATTTCAGTACTGAAATGACTCTATCCTTTGAAGGAGAGATTTGGAAATTGAGTAAGAAGCACGAGCCATCAAGGAAAATATATCTAGGCTTCTCAGGGGTATTAATACTGCACAGAAATTCTTGTCAGCCAACGCATACTTGGAAAACTTCATTGAGTTTATATTCTCTCATTGATTTCTAAAAACAGCCCCTAAACTGCCTCCAAAAGATGAATGGAAGGAAACGTTCACCCCCAAGAATTCCTGCATGCCTACTCTTAGGGCAGACACAGTGAAATACGCAGAGTTAAGCATTCTGAAAGTATGCTTTTGGTAATTGTTACTGAGCTCTCACATCTGTAACTAAGTCACTGTTAGAACTGACAAGGGATATAGTTCCAACATGGGCGTTGGTGTTAATTTCCTTTATGCCAATGAGGAAGACAAACAGGGTTAAAACTTCACTCATTTCTTGATGATACGAGTGAGTTTTTTGCTGAGCTAGATACTCGTCTTTGAACTAGATATTTCTTCAGCTTTTTGTGCATGAAATGGAACGGCCGCTGACGCAGCAGACTTTTAAACTTAATCTGCATTTTCGAGTTTCTCCGTAACTTTCTTCCGTCTTGATAATCGTCACAACAGTAAGGCAGTCTGTGTTTTGTAGCATTTGTTGATCTCCACCTGGCAAGTGCTCTTGCCATGCCGATGTTAGGCCGCACAGAATGTGGCCTGGAGAGAGCAGCGACTCGCTCCGTGACGTGGGCTTCCATCCTGCACACGGGGCGCGAGCACCTGCACACGCGGCGCCGTGGAAAGGGGCGGGTGTGAAGTGCTGGCTTTGCTTTTGGTGGAGCTGGACCGTGAGCCTGTGTGATTGATGATGCACCTACTCCAGGCACCATTAGGTAGATCTCACTTTTTGCAGTAGATGTGGATCTGAAAAATTGGTGTTCACATTTTTAAAATTGATTTTAAAATGAAGAGAAAATGCTCTCTACTTAACGGCATCTTGCCCTGAGTCCTTTGTGAGTGACCAGTTCTCTTGGAAAACAAGTAATGATCTCCTAGTTTGAGATTCTTTTTTTCAAGGAACATCTATTCATATGGTTAAGACCACAAAACCAAGGAACTGTTTTGAAATTTTCAGTCACTAGGGAGAAAATGGGTATTAAAATGTGTTTTAATACTATAGTATATTAAATACTATAGTATTTAATACATAGTATTAAAATGTGTTTTAATACTATGATGATAATACTATAGTTCCATCATAAGAGTACCTTGAGGACTATAAATTCCCTAGTTAGTGAGTTTACTTCTTAATGGAACAAAAGAAATTCCTCTTTTTGTTTGAGTAACATTTAGTACAAGTAAGCACTTAGTTTCTAAGGTGATATAATTTGGATGGTCGTGTTGGCAATAAAATTAATGACTGAAAGAAAAGGAGGGAAACAAAGATTAAGTGAATTAAAACGCAGGATCTTAAGCAAGCCATATGTACTTCTTTCTGGAACTTTGTCTTTCCTGTCCCAGGTACATAGTTTTATCCCATTAGCAAGTTAGAGCTGTTTCTTCCCACTGCTCCCCTACATGATCGGTTCAGGAGAAAGTTCTTGGAATTGGAGGAGAAATTGGCAGGATGCCTGCAGAGTAGCAACGGGTATTCCCAGAGTGAGAAAGTGGGTGCCGGCAAGGCTTTGGGACATTAAAGTGGACACTGGATAGTGTATTATTTGGTAGGCTGTCACAGGACTCTACTCAGACTTGTTCTAAAGTTTTAAGAGGCATTTTGATTTTATGTTGCTTGAATTCTTCATCCTATTTGTGAGTTATTTCATGAAAGGGTGATTGTATTTTGATTTGAGGGAAATAATGACTTTTTTCTTTCACACGGATATAAGTATCTAAGAAAAGCTCTTAGCTTTCTCTTAGCTTTTCTACATGATTATTTACCTCAGTATATTAAGTGATGCTTATGTTAAGGTCAAGAAAGAAAAAAGTAGGAGAAAATTAGAGAAGTTATAAAACTACTTTGAGCTTTCTATATTCATTGGGGGAAACTGATTTTCAGCTATATCACACCCCAGACATCTTTTCAACATTTCTAAAATTTTTTTTCTACCAGCCTCAGGGATTTCGCAGAAACTTTATCTGTCAGTTGGAATTATTTGAGGGAAGTAGGGCAGGGAAGAGTAGAATTTGAGGGTGCATGAGGTGGACCGACTACAAATAGATTTGAATGACTTCAGTAGTCTATTAACTTTCGAGCTCTGTCTTATGGCAAATAGGGGCGTTAAATCATATTCCTTTCCCTTTTCTCTCATGGTAGAAGAGTACATTTTCAAAATAGTGATCGGCCTGGCCATTAAGGGTCACTGGCTCTTCTCGAAGTATTTTGATAGTAGAACAATAAAATGTTGGTCTTTATTTTAAAGCTACTGATCTATAAATCATCAAGGAAATGAGTAATATTACGAGTGGTTTACAGTAATTTGTGTCATTTTGGGTTCTGCTTGGTCATGGTGTTCTATGTTTAGTTTCTTTCTGGCTTTGATGCTTTGGAACCTCCTAGATGACTTAATCACGCACGTCAGCTGGGCCACAGTTACCATTGGCGGGGTGACTTATTCTTGATAGGATTAGTTTTTTGCTAGTTGTGGTCCTTACCGATGAATTACAGTACTCTAGGCTTTCGACTTCCACTGAATTGGGAAGCAGAAAAATCTAACATTGATTCATAAGTTCTTAGACATGGCAAATAGTGTCTTAGTTTATTAATTAAGTTCAGTCTTTTTGTTTGACTCTCAGTACATCTGTTGTTAATGAGAACTTTATGATTGTTGTGAAAATATATATGATATATATCTTATTTATATATTATATATGTGTATGATTTTCCACTGTTCACTCACCTGATCTCACTTCTTTCATTCCCGCCCCCATCCATGTCTTTGCTCTTCATAAAGGCAAGAACTTTAGAGCTCTTTTGGCTTGAGAGTGAGGCAAGGAAATAAAGAATTCATTTGCCAATCATATTATATTCCACCCCTGCCTTGGTGTATGATGGCTGCACTTTATTTTACTCGTTTACTTTATTGTCTTCCTCTACTAAAATGTAATCCACGAGTCTTCCGATTAATGAATAGGGTATATCTCTCCATTTCTTTACATCTTCTTTAATATTTCTTAGCAATGTTTTATTGTTCTCAGTGCATCCCTTGTATATAACTTATAAACTTATCCATTAATAGTTCATATTTTAATGTTCTTTTGCATGGCATACTTTTTGAAATTGTACACTTTATTTTCTTTAGAGTGGTTTCAGGTTCACAGCAAAACTGAGAGTAAAGTGTAGAGTTCGCACATACCCACTGCACCTCCCCCCATTCTCCTTCATTGTCTGCGTCCTAAACCAGCGTGGTACACTGATGGACCTACACTGCACATGTTATCACCCAGAGTACATGAGTGCTCATTCTTGTTGTACATTCTACAGGTTTTAACAAATTTGTAATGACGTGTATCCACCATTATAGTACTATACAGAATAGCTTCACTGCCCTAAAAATTCTCCGTGTTCCCTGTATTCATCCCTCCCTCTCTTTCTTCTCTCTCCAAATTACTGGCCACCACTGATCTTTTTACTATCGACATAGTTTTGCATTTCCCAGAACGGCATTTTCAGATTGGCTTCTGGGACTTAGTAATATGCATTTAGGATTCCTCCCGTCTTTCCGTGAGTTAAGAGCTCAGTTATTTTTATTTTTTATTTTCAGTATTGAGGATTGAACCCGGGGGCATTCTACCTTTGAGCTGCACCCCCAGCCCTTTTTAAAAGTTTGACTCCCTTCAATTTTACTTGCTAATGATTGCTTTCTAGTACCTTTAAATGATTGTTTTTAGTATTTTATTCAGAGTTCCTAGTTGTTGTCTGAGAAAGGCTTGCACTGATGTGAAGTCCTCTGCCACTCCTGGAAACTGAAGTCCAATCCAGTTTTTCTTTCTGGAACCGGTGTTTCAGAGCCTCACTCTGGGTGTGGAGACTCACAGTGGTTGCTCTGGTCTGTTGTTTCAGGACCTTTTCTTTGTAAGTCATTGTTCTTTTTGTTCTTTACATGCTCAAATGAAAAATTTTCACCTTTTTTCAGAGAACTCTACTGATTTTATCAGAATATCTTAGCATTGATTTTTCTGAGTTGATTTTCAGGTACCTTGTGTCCTCTTTCAATATGTGACACACGCCTGTAATCCCAGTGCTTGGGAGGCTGAGACAGGAGGATCACGGGTTTGAGGCTAACCCTCAGTAACTCAGCAGGACTCTGTTTCAACATAAAAAAAATAAAATAGAGCTGGGGGTGTAGCTCAGAGGTAGAATGCCCCTAGGGTCACTTCCCAGTACAACAACAACAATAATAACAATAACAACAACTCCAGGAAAACTTCCTGGAAGTATTATCTTAGAATTTGTACTTTACTTTGTACCTTTGCTTTGGCTTTCTCTTCTAGGACTTCTGTTAACCAGTATGTTGGGGCTTCTTTGCTTTTTATCCATACTTGCAATTATTTTGGATTTTTTTCTAATCTCTTAATTTCTTTTTGATTTTTTTCAGAATTTTCTTTCTTATCAACTTCTGTATCTATCTCTTGATCATATTATTATATTTGTTTGCCCAGTATGATATTTTTAGTTTAGTCTTTGTTTCTGAAATGGTTTTTAAATTTTCTAATTATTTTACTTCTGTCTCCTCATTTATGAGTTTTATCTAATTTGTGGGTTTTTTCATACCTTATATAATTTTTTCCATGTTCTTAGCGTGTTTTGGAATAGCTTGTTTCAGTGCGGAACTGTTTTTTCAGTTTTTCTGTCATTTTCAGGGCTCGGCAGTCCTCTGCTCCTCTTTTCTTAGAGTAGCTTTGTGTGGGCTTTGACCTGGGTATTTTCTTGTGCTCCTTGTTGAGATGGCCTGCTGGAGCTTTTAGGAGGCTTTCTTGCCGCTTTTCTACCTTCCGCGAGCTCCCTCTTTTGGTGACTTGGTATAGCGCTAAGGCTGTGGCGGCTGGATGGCTGAGGTTTTCTGGCTGTGCACCCACTGTGTTTGACCCTTTCTTTTCCTCGCTTTGAGAGTTCACCAGCCTCTTCATTGCTGGCCTGGTGCTGGAATGGCCGGAGCCCCTGGGGTTTAGCCACCGCTCAGCACGCCCTGCACTTCCCAGTGACTGCTGTGGCCCTTACCCGTCCTCTTCTCGGGTTAAGTCACACGTTCTGTCGCTTTCCTCTAATTTTTCCAGATGCTGATAATAGACAAGGTATCTATTGGTCATTTGTTTACATCTCCTTGTATTTTGGAATTGGTAGGTTTACCGTATTCATTATTTTTGTGGTTAAATATTATCATGTGTTTTTGGTTTTGTCATCTTTTGTCCTGCTGTCTTTATGTGGAGGTTAAAGAAGACCCAAAAGCTATGTTGCTACCACCATTTCTCCAGAATCTTCAAGAATAAGTTTACTAGAAAGTGACTTTAGAGACAGCACATCTGGACAACTTGTTCTAGAACTCAGCTGTGCGGGAGAAGAGTAAGGCTGGAGAGTAACCAGTAGGAGGGACGGGGGAGCCGTGGGAAGAGTTTGGATTTTTTAGAGCTTAGTGTAACCAGGGCCTGTTGGGATGCTGATGGGAAGAAGCTGGGTGGGGTCTCCAAGTTGACAACAGGCTATCCACCACACAGAGATTGGGTTCATTAAGTTATAACTTACATACACTAAACATTCTTTTTTTTTACTGGGAGTGAACCCAGGGACATTCTGCCTCTAAACTACACCTCAGCCCTTTTTATTAGAATATCATGTAAATGGAATAATTCAGAATGTAACCTTGCCATCTGACTTCTCTCACTTAGCACAATGCTTTTGACATTCATTAATTTTATAAGTGCCAGTAGTCGTTATATTTTATTTCCAAGTTGTATTCCCTATTTTGAATATACTACAACTTGCTTATCCATTCGCTAGTTAATGAACACTTCTTTAAAAGTTTTTGTTAATAGTAGCGGTAGCCGGGTGTGGTGGCGCACGCCTGTAATCCCAGTACTTGGGAGGCTGAGACAGGAAGATTGCAGGTTGGAAGCCAGCCTTAGCAACCTAGCGAGACCCTGTTTCAAACTAAAAATAAAATAGGGCTGGGGGTGTAGCTTGGAGGTAGAATGCCCCTGGGTTCAATTCCCAGTACCACAAAAAAAAAGAAAGGAAAGTAGAGGTATTATGAATATTTGTGTACAGGTTTTTGTGTAGGTTGGTGTTTTCATTTCTCTTGGGTAAGTAAATGCCCAGGAGTAGAAGTTGGGGTCATGTGACTTATTTTCCTTATTAATGAACTGTAAGAGTTCTGTATATATTCTGATCATGAGTCCTTTATCTTATATATGTTTGCAAAAATATGTTCTCTCAGCTTGTGATTTGTCTTTTTTTTTTTTTTTTGCAGTACCGGGGATTGAACCCAGGGGCATTTTACCTCCGAGCTACACCCCCTGCCCTATTTTTTATCCTTTATTTTGAAACCGGGTCTCACAACTTTGCGGAGGGCCTCACTAAGTAGCTGAAGCTGGCTGCGAACCCGGATCCTCCGGTCTCCACCTCCCAAGTACTGGGATTACAAGCGTGCGTCACCACGCCTGGCACTTGTCTTTTTATTTTTAATAACAGTGCCTTTCTAAGAGCAGACTTTTTAATTTTTCTAAATCTAGTTTGTCTTTTTTTTCTTTTATGATTATACTTTTTGTGTTCTAAGAGATTTTGGCGCAACACAAGATCCCAAAGATTTTTTCCTATATTATTTTCTACAAGTTTCATAGCTTTAGGTTTTACATTTAAGCCTGTCATCCCTTTTAAGTTAAATTTTGTTTATGGTGTCAGAATAGATTGAGGGTTTTTTTCTTTTTTTTCTTTTTTCTTGCATGTGGATGTCAAGTGATTTCTGCACCACTTGTTGAAAAGCAATCCATTTTTTTTCTTTATTTTTTGTGATACTGGGGATTGAACCCAGGGGCATTCTACCTCTCAGCTACACCCTAGCCATTTTTTTTTTTTTTACTTTGAAACAGGGTCTTGCTAAGTTGCTGAGGCTGACCTCGCACCTGTGATCCTCCTCTCTCAGCCTCCCAAGTACACAATCCATTTTTTATTGAATCTCCTTGGCTCCTTTGTTGACAACTAATTGACCATATATGTGTGGAGAGATCATCTTCAATAAGATTGTTATCAAAAGATAATAATCAAAGGGAGGATTTCATAGAGATTCAGGTAGATTTCTAGACTTAGTGATGTTTAAGAGGCTCCCAGTCTCTGCTTCTGAACCAGGAATGATTCGGAGCGATGTGCTGGAGGTGTGGCTCAGTGGGAGAGTACTTGCTAGTGTGCTGCAAGGCCCTGGGTTCAGGCCTCAGCACCAAAACAAACAAGCAAAAAACAGAGCGGTGAGTGAGACTTACGTGAGCAGGGAGTGGGAGTCAGAAGGTGGAAGAAGAGCTGCTGGCTGGGGGGGGGGGTGGCACACACCTGTAATCCCAGCGCCTGGGAGGCTGAGACAGGAGGATCTCAGGTTGGAGGCCAGCATTCAAGACCCTGTTTCAAAATAAAAAATAAAACAGGACTGGGGTGTAGCTCAGAGGTGGAATGCCCCAAGTTCAATCCCCAGTAAACACACACACACACACACACACACACACACACACACACACACACAGGGAAGAGTGGAGAAGGTGACGCAGTCGTTCAGAAGGTAGGAGAGCGAGCAGGCTGGGACCGCGGCGTGCATGGCGAGCTGCGCTGAGGTCTGGTTGGAGGTGAGGGAGGTTCGTGTTAGCAGTGTCTGGCAGTCTGAGTGCCTCACGGGAAAGTGGGGTTGGGTCATGTCTTAGATGTCGCAGGCAGGAGCGCAACAGACAAGTAGTTACAGCGTTTGTCTTGGTCCGGCGGTGCTTTGACTTGGATCACAAGTGAACGCAGCGTGGAGAAGGTTTCCGGGCCGCACTCGTCTCCATCTCGGTTCCTCCTGCTCCCTGTAGATGCTCCGGTGTGTTTCGCGTGCATCTTGTCCGTGTTTTATTATGCAGATAAAACACCTGTATACTACTTCTCTTCATTCCTCACCCATACTCTTATCATACAGTGTACAGCGTTCTGTGCTTTGCTTTTCTATCTTATTTCATATGGTATTTATTTACTTGTTTATTTTGGAGGGTGGTACTGCAGATTGAACCCAGGGGCATTCTACCTCTGAGTTATACCCCAAGCCCTACTTAATTTTATTATTTATTTATTGTGGTACTGGGGATTAAACCCAGAGGCATTCTACCTCCAACTTATACCCCCAGCCCTATTTTATTTTTTGTTTTTGAAACAGGATCTTACTGGGTTACTGAGAATCTTAAGTTGTTGAGGCAGTCCTCGAACTTGCAGTCCTCCTGTCTTAGCTTCCCAAGTACTGGGATTGTAGGCATGTACCACCACGCTTGGCTTCTATGGTATGGAGGAGCAAAATGACTACTACAAGTTTTGGTTTTATTTGTTTCTTCTTTTATTTGTTTTATTCGTTTTATGATTAGGAAACTTAAAAAGTTAAATTTCTTTTTTTTTTTTTGAGGTACCGGGGATTGAACCCAGGGGCGTTCTACCTCCGCGCTACACCCCCGGCCCTATTTTTTTATACTTTATTTTGAAACCAGGTCTCACGAAGTTGCAGAGGGCCTCACTAGGTAGAGAGAGAGAGAGCGCGCGTGAGCGAGCTGAGGCTGGCCGTGAACCCGGATCCTCCAGTCTCCGCCTCCCAAAGTACTGGGATTACAAGCGTGCGCCACCACGCCCGGCTCAAGAAGTTAAATTTCATTCTTTCATTAGATGCCTGCTTCGTGCCATCACTGCACCACTGGGGATGTAGCAATAAGTAAAAATGAGAGGGTTCTGTTTTCAGGCACTCGGGTTTTAGTGTGGGCTAATAGTCACCAAATAAGAAAATAAGAAATGATGCTAGTGTTGTAGCACATACGTAGCATGGAAAGGGGCATGCGGTGGCGACTGCCTCCGGAGAGGGGAGCACTTCCGCTATAGCTTGTGACCATGACAAAGGGCCAGTCACGAAGGTCAGCAAGGGAGCGTGCTGGACAAAGGGAGAGCGAGTGCAAGCGCTCCAAGCAAGATGCAACGCCATGTGCCCAGGAGCAAGACGCCAGCGTGTCCAGGACGTGCTGCCAGGGAGGGTGGAACCAGACGAACAGGGGTCAGGAACGAGGACTTCAAGCGCAGTGGGACGCCATTGAAGAGTTCAGAGTTGTAAGAAAGAAAACAGTGAAAGGAAAAGCTGTGGAGTTGCCTGGAGAGGAGGAGAAGCTACCAACCCGCGTGGAAGCACATTCAAGGAGACGCCTGCAGTTAGGGCGTCGCTTGTTCTTAGTGTGAGGACGGAAAGGAGGTTTATTAGTTGCTTTTATAGTATACTCTAGAATGTAAATTATCTGAAATGGTAATTCCAAACTTAAAAGATGAATTTTCGGGTTCAGGGTGTAGCTCTGATAGAGCGCTGGCCCGGCATGCACGAGGCCCTGGGTTTGATTCCCAGCACTGTCAAAAAACTGTTTTAGGTGGATATACAGTTTAAATTTCAAACTGAAAAGAAAAAGAAGTTTTTAAAGATATGATTTCAAGTATGCATTTAAGGCTATTTTGGCCGGCTGTGGTGGCGCACGTCTGTAATCCTAGTACTTGGGAGTCTGAGACAGGAGGATCATAGGTTTGAAGAAAGCCTCAGCAAGTGGCTAGACTCTCAGCAATCCAGGGAGACCCTGCTTCAAAAGAAAAAAATAAAGTAGGGCTGGGGGTGTAGCTCAGAGGTAGAATACCCCTAAATTCTATTCCCAGTACCAAATAAATAAATAACCCAGAGGCATTCTACCTCCAAGCTACATCCCTGTCTGATTTTATTTCTTATTTGGAAACAAGGTCTCACTAGGTTGCTGAGAGCCTTGCTAAATTGCCGAGGCTGTCCTTGAACCTGCGATCCTCCTGTCTCAGCCTCCTAAGTACTGGGATTGCAAGCATGCGCCACCACACCCAGCTTAGTTCACTCATTTCTTCTAGATTCATGGTGCTGATGTTGAAGGTTCAGGGATCATTATTTGAATTAGGGCTCAAAAATAAATATTTCCTGACTTATTTAAAAATCATATTCTGGCTCTCACTTAGCCAAATTGCCTATGTTTCACCACTACTAGACTCACAGTGTACTGGAGTATTTGCAGAATGTGAGGAAGGCACATGCTCAATTCATATGGTATTTAAAAATGGGGGAGCAGGGGCTACTAGAAATTTAAGGATAAGGAGTATAGTCTTGTATATGTTTTAATAGGAAGTGAGATTGGCCTCTTTGCTAGCCTATATGAAGGGTTAGATTTTTACTATATTCTTTGACAAGTGAAGTGTCCTGAAATGAGGATAATAGAAAATCACCATCCAACAATAGTAACGAGAGGAACAATGCTGGCACGAGTGCAGTGGCTGTTTCGAAATGGAGGCGGTATATCCAGATGGTTAAAGCCTTAGGCGTTGGAGGTGCACAGTGCTGGGTTCAGATTCTGGAGAGTTCCGTGAACATCCCAAGTCTCATTTCCTTATACACACGATACGGATCACAAGTAGAAGTACTACTTGCAGGGCAGTTGTAAAGATGAGATAATAACCTGTGAAGTTCTTAATGCCTTGTCTTTTGGCACCTAGAAAGAGTCAGCAATAGCAACAGCAATATATTTAATTTGATGATCAATTAGAGCTTTGTAATTTACTCAACCCCAAACGGAAGTATTAATACCCCATCTTTCAGATAACAAACATGCTTAGAGAACTTTAAGTTTTTGTTAGGTCAAATAGCTAGGAAATACAGAAGTGGGATTGAAACTTAAGAAGGTTTGACAACAATTCATGCTGTTAGTCATAACTCCATATTGTCTTCTGACAAGCTCCTTTCAGGATTTGGACTTAGGCAGTGGGATTAGGAATCCGGAATGTAAACCATCACATCGTAGAACAATTCTTTACTTTTTTGTTGTTAATCTGAAGATTTCACACTAATATTCTCATGCCCTACTCCTATGTTAAAAACTTTATTATATAAGAAAGTTGCTTATTATATAAGAAAATTTTCAAAATACAGACAGAAGGACATCACTAATAATCCCACTACATAATGGGATATATCCTTCCTGGGTTTCCCCCCTTGGGTATGTGTGTGAGTGTACATGTGTCTCTCTCTCTCACACACACACACACACACACACACACACACACACACGTTGATTTCTTCTTTCAGAAGGAGATCATGCCCTCCCTCCTGCGTTCTGATTTAGGTCCCCTCCCCTTTATCATATTGTGAGTGTTCTTCAATGTTCGTTAATGTTTCCTAGAGGCAGCATGAAGGCGTGCTGTAATTCATTTATCTAGTTCTCTGTTGAGACATTTAGATTGTTTAGAATTTTCCACTATTTTAACAGTGCTTCTGTTAGCATCCTTAGTCCACACATCTATTTGTACTTTCTAATAATTTCCTTAAGAGAAATTCCTAGCTGTAGAATTGCTGGGTTGATTATAAGGTTTGCCCATTTTTAAGGCTTTCAACACATACTCCAGATTGCCCTCCAGAGAGGGTCTACCCGCGTGCTCTCCTGCGGCAGCTCGCAGCTGCCTCTCCCCCGCGCCTGCATCTGTGAAGATGGGTATATTGTTCATTTTGATCCTTGCCAGATAGTTGGTGAAAAAGTTATATTTTGCATGACTTTGATTACCAGTGAATGTTTATAAACTCTTTGTATTTTTCCATTGTAAATCGTAAACACACACAAACACACATGCACGCATCGTTGCCCATTTTATCATCATACCTGACTCTTGAATTTTGGTTGGCCCAGAGAAGAAAGTTTTGCTGGATTTAAATTCCTTGTTTGCTACTTTTAATCTCATTTTTGCATGCTTAAACTTAAGGCTTTCAAGGGAACATCTTTTTTAAAAAATTAGAAAATTAAGAGAAAGAAAAAATGGTCTGGAATATTATATAAATAGTAATGTAGGTATCAGGACTAAAAAAAAAAACCTTGCTCTAAGAACTTGTCTTCTTAGTGAGACCCTCAGCAACTTAGGGAGACCCTGTTTCAAAATAAAAAGGGCTAAGGGTGTAGCTTAGAGGTCGAGTGTCCTTGGGTTCAATCCCCAGTACACAGGGAATTGCTAAACAGGGTCTTACTAAGTTGCTGAGTATCTGGCTAAATTGCTGAGGCTGGCCACGAACCTGTGATCCTCAGCCTCCCAAGTACTAGGATTACAGGCATTCGCCACCATGCCCGGCTAGAATATAATTTCTTTACCTGGGCATTGCCTCCTAATGGGAGATACTTTCAGTTAGTTCGTTATAAAATAAAAATTATATTTTTCTATTGATTTCCCATATAACATTGGAAATGTAACTGTTAGTGAGAAATGGGGGTCTTTTGTTGAAGAGTCAGGGCGGCAGCTTGTTAAACCAACACACTCTTCTCCCTTGAAAGCTTTTAGCCCTTACCAAGCCACAGAGCCTGACAGGCTTCTGTTCCTCTTCCTGCCTCCTCCTCTGTTCCGAGTCTTCCCCAGGACCACCAGCCCCGACTCACGTCTTGCTAACAGCTGCCTGTGGTTGCCACTCTCTCCCACCTGCGTGCCCCGCCCCCCTCCCTTCTGGAAGATGCGGAGAGAATGCATGCCAGGCATTGCTTTTCTCAAAGCCCGGTTTCTTGTTATGTAAAAACAAATGGTTTCTTATACAGTTAGGAAGATCTCGACCGCTTTTACAAGTGAAATTTCCATGACTTAGATTGTATGCATCTGTGATAGAAATAACTTGTTTATATGTAAGAGAAGGCAACAAAATACTTTCTGCAGTCTAGACATGGTAATAGTAAAATAGTAATACCTTTGAGATCAGTTGTTTAATATTCTTGTTCATAAACTTTATTGGTTTACTTTTTGAATGTTTCTTCTTAACTTAAAATATAAAATTCAAAGATTTTGAAGTTCATGTCACTTGAAGTCTTGTGGTTTCTTACAAAATCAAACTCAAAAGTGGTAGAGTTTTTATTTCAAAAAAGGAACTATTCGTAAGGATGGTTATTTTGTTACTGATATGTATGAGCTAAATATGCATTGCTAATTATTGCTAAAACCAAGAATATTCTTACAGAAATATTCATTGGTTTAAAGAAATACTCTTTAAAAGAAATAAATGTTTTCTCTCATATGCTAGGGAGTAATTGGGATACAAGAGGGATTTTAAATAATGGATGAGATGTCCCAATGGAGCCATGAAGGGGGTTTAGGGGAGGATGGTGGGGGTGGGAGGGAGAATTATGAAGGAATCACTTCCACTGACATTAAGTACATACATGAAATTACCAGTGCCAATCTCAGTATCATGTACGAGGAAAGGGAGGAGCTGGGGGAAGCTCACCAAGTGCTGTGTGCGTATGTCCCCATCACTCTGAATTACATTATGATGTGAAACTATAACGCACCAATAAAAGTATATTTAAAAAATAAATAAGTAGAGAAATAATTCTAACTTGATTTCTAATAACTCTTGCTATTGGACATTGACATGATATGTATGACAGGCTGAAAAATAAAAATTCATATTTGCCAGATGTGGTAGTGCATGCTTGTAATCGCATGTACTGGGGAGGCTGAGGCTGAAGGATTGTAAATTCAAGGCCAGCTTGAGCAACTTAGTGAGATCTTGTCTCAAAACAAAATGTAAGACAACATAAGATGAAAGAAAACAGCTGGGGATGTAGCTCAGTGATGGAGCACTTGCCTAACTTCTTAGGTGCAAGGTTCAATTCCCAGTACCGCAAAACAAAATTATCAACAAAACATACAGTGAATGAAATTCTAGCCTCTCTTTCTAAATATCTGAATTGTAGATTTGGAAATATTGAATTACCTAAATATTTTTAATATCTGTCACTTGAACATGATTTGTCTCAGCTAGATGGTAGTTAGAAACCACATTTCTATATTTAGTTCTTTCAAAACTATAAATTTAATCAGGAAGATTTTAAAATGTCAGGTTAAATATTGATTTAGGTTTAAAATGACATAAATTGCATTTAATTATTTAACATTTGGAAAAGGCAGCAAACTTTCCATAATTAAAATTTGTTTTTCCTAGCTTTATTTTCTAAAATGCCATTTTATCTGCAAAGTTCTGCACTTACCAGTAGAGGGCACTGTTGTAACATGATAGAAGTATTTTATTGATTTGCTAACTCCCCTCATTTGCCTTTGCAGTTTGGAAAGTGTTTTTAAAAGCAATGTTCTCTGTGTAATTAAAATCAGTTCCCTGTATAATTAGCAATCGAGCCTTATTCTTTGTGGCAGAGTTTGTGGATGATGTTATTTTTTTTTTTAGTCTGTGCTCATCTGTAGCCAATGCCCAAACTTGCCTATTAAAATATAGAAAGTTGTATTGCTGTTTATCAGCACTAAGCAATACTGTAGATGGAAATAAATAAAATTATAGTATGTTTCATTTAGGTGCTCTGAGCAAATTATTCAATGGGGAACATATAAAGTTCTTGGTTCTGTCTTGAAAAATAGCAGAGTTAATGTGGCATAGTAATACCCTGTGTTCAGTTGCCCTGGATAATAATAAAGGACAACTAGCTCTTGCAGGTTTAAAAAGTATATCTGCATTGGTGTACTGCTTAAGAAAGCCAGTGGTCTGCTTAGCAAATTCTGTTTAATTCCTTTTCCACGCTTCCTTAAAATCACACAATGTTGATCTAGATATCAGACTACTAAAATAGTGAATATTAAGGCATAAATAAAATTATACTTCTCTTTCTTATAAAAACACAAATATTACATAAAATGACAGTAAATGGACCTTCATTGCCTGGCTACCTTGGGAAATGTTTAGGGGCCGTGAGGTTAGAGGGAATCCAAGTTTGAGTTTTTTGGTTCTCAGAGGTATAATTCATGAAGCTATAATTTATCCATAAAGAAACAAATGGAAATCTTGTTTCAAAACCAAATTATAAATTATTTTCTGTATGATTTGGAACTGAAAAAATTATAATAATTTAGTGTGTTTGAAGTTAATTTTATTCTATACTTTAATACTTGTAAAAGAAAATTATTTAACAATCAGAAATATTGATTTATTCTTAATCTTTTAATTGGTAGCCATGTAAAATTAGGGAATTAGCATTTTTAAAGAACTTATTTTTTTAACTTTATGAACTACTCTAGGTAAAGTTCAGTTGGCTCTGTTGAAGTTGATAGTTGTGTATCTCAAAACAGGCTTTTCTATACTAGGTGGGAAAGGGCTTGCCTTGGCTAATCTTGTGTAGTACAGACTTAGGGAGGCCGAATAGGTGCTTCAACTTTTACTTAGTATTTACTGTAGTGATGAAAATGCAGGGGTAACATTTGAGAGAGGAGGAAGATTGTTAGGAACACTATCATGTAACTTAAGAAAAACATTTGGAAATATCTTTTCTGCATTAGTCACTGTAGGCGTAATTTTAGAATATTGCAGTGAAAGTGGAATAAAGTGTGAGCTGAAGGTTTGAGTGCTCTTTAAGAAATCTTTCTGTTTGTTTTTGCCCAAGTTTCTCTGATGTTATAGCTGTCCCCACAGGAAGACATTCTAGTTTTTCCCCTCATCATGTTAGCCCCGTACTCCCTGTACTCTAGGGCGAATCTTAAGACAGATGGGGCCAGGTGTGGTGAAGAGCGAGCCAAATAACAGACTATGCTATAGGGGCTGTACCAGTTTCTTGATTAAAATATGTTAGGTGGATTAGAGGCAGTAACTTAATGCTACTTATCTATAGCTATAAGACTGTTGTTTTCTCATTTCTTATTACCAAAGTGAGAGAGAAGCGAATTTCCATTTCCTTGAAGCATCTGTACTGGGTACTTACAGCCCCTCTATCATCTCCTGAAGATTATCGCTGTTCTCCCCCAGAGAGGCCTCACAGGTCTTAGTCTGGGCTATTCGTATTCAGCAAGGTCAAGATAAGTTTTATCTCTACAGATAAGTCAAGTGCATTAGGGTCGATAGGTAATAGTAAAATGCACTGCAAATATTATTGCCCAACTCTTCATGAATTTTTAAAGCTGTGAGCATCATATAAAATGTGCCTCGTATTGTTTTTATTTACTTGAATGGAGTCCAGAAGTGCAATTAATTTTACAGCCCTGTTAAGATGAGTAAAGAAATAGGAGCAGATTCAAGTAGCATTTTTGAAAACCATTAATTGCTCTAGATTTAAACCTGTATTGATGAAGTCTTAGAAACTAGTTTTTTTTTTTAAGAAGAAAAGAAATGCAAAAGAATAAATACTGGGAAGGCATTTATAAATTACAAATATAACTTGAGATTACTTGTTAAGATATCATTTTCTGACATTATATAGATATATAGCTCACCCATGGGCTTTGATGCATAAATCATATTTCTGCTTCCTTAGTTGGGGAACGGTAATGGGGGGAGGATCTTACACTTACCAAGGGATGATGACTAATATTTTACTATTTTAGAATAATACAACAGAAATATATAGGTATTAAAGACAAAAAGCACTCTAAACATTCTCATTGACTTTATTTTCTTTACTCAAAGGAATACTTTTATGGCTTATATGTCACAGACATATTTTAAAATACAGACTCTCAACAGATGTTTTGTCTTTTTTTTAAGTTAGTTTCCTGTCAGTAACGTGACCACAAAATTAGAAATGTATATTGAGTTTATTTTCTTCCTAGGTAAAGATTACATAGAAAAGTTTTGTCATGAATTCCTTACCTATAAATATCACATAACTATTCAAAACACGTAAATTAAAGAAATTTGTTTTGAACTCAAGTTATTTTCCTTTCTCGGTATTACTTTTAAAAAGAAAGCCTTCTGAACTTCATCGGCTTACGGTTTGGAGTTCTGCGGTGTCCACGTGTGCTTATGCTTTTGAATTCTCCAAACCTGTGCCTTTTCCTTCATACTCACTTAAAGGCACCAGTTTGTAGGTTTTCCTTGTTTTAAATGAAGTTTTCTTATCTTTGTTGATAACTGAAACCAGGAGGCTGACACCATCTTCATGTTGATTTTCGGTGTTATCAGTGATTATGTATATAGTAGTAAATGTTACAGTCCACTGCTGTCATAATCACTCCCCTCCCTGCTTTTTCCTCTGTTTCTCAGTACTTCATACATTGCTTATTTAACCATTTAAATGGAAGGCAGTATAAACAGCTGGCACCATTTCTGGAAATTGTAAGCGTTTTCTTTGAAAGTTCCTATAAATGATGGCCTTTGAGTCTTACATTTCTTAATCTTTATAATATGGGTCTACATTTCTCCCTACTTAGCCATTTCTCTTTCTGCCTGAGGAATGACACTTTTTCCTCAACGCTAGGGCGATTTATTTTATCGCTGGATTAGATAGATTGTGCTAGAAGAGAAAAACAAAAGGTAAGGGGACTGTGTGGAGCCGCCACTGAGAGCCAGCGCTGTTCAGGAGCGAGCAGGCATGAAGGCTGTTGCTGGCCTCCAGTCGGAAAGTGGCCCGAAAGAGCAGTTGACTGTCCCCTTCAAAAGTTAGCTTTGTGTGGCAGGTCTGCTGCAATATTAAGAAAATTAGAGCTTTAAAAATAGAACAATGGTCCTTTTAAGATATATTTAGTTTAGCGAATTTACCCCCCAAAGTCTCTGGTGTCTAATTACTCAAAAAAGAAAAGAAAAAGGAGAAATCTGTATCTACTAACAGAAAAGTACATTGCAAAAAAAAAAAAGGCAAGTTTTCACACAGAGCATTTTAATTCTACTTTAATCAGGAGGACAATAAGAGAAGCAAGTTTTTTTATTTATTTTTTTCTCACAGGAGTAATTTTTACTGACAGAAAATAAACTCCAAACAAGTGATAGTAATCTCAGATTACTATTGAACTTTTAAGTTTGTATTTGCAAAAAGGAAGTTTGTTTCCCATTCTTATGATCTGTCCTCTCTGTATAATAAAGCGAGACACCTAATGACAAAAAGAAAAAATTTTACATGTGATAAATTAGTTTGTGCAGTCTTATTTTTTCATTTCTTTGTTCCTGAGTCGTCATTAAATAGAAGATTCTAATAAGAGAAAGATGAGGCCATCGTTTAGGGTTAATTTCCTAAAATAATGTAAAGTGTTTTTTTAATTTAAAAAGATTAATTGTTGCCTGAAAACATTAGTTTAGCTTAATGTTTAGAGTTCCCATATTTCAGACTATAGACCTGGTTTTCTCTAATTTAATTAGGCATTTCATTCTGAATGAAATGGGCCGTGTATAGGTATTGCAATATGTGTATTATTTTCTAAAAATCTTCCTGTTGGTTTTATAAGATTAAATATAAAAGAACAACTTGTTTCTTGCTACAGCAGCTACTGAGATGCTGTTATTAGAAACCAGTTTGAGTTTGTCCCCGTAGGAGAGAGAAAGAGGGACAGTCCTACAAATTCACATATGTGAGAACTGTATACAAAGTTATGGGTGTAATTATTATATCACATATCATGCATTTAATAAGTTTATTTGAAAGTAGATGTATTGTCCTAAAAGTTGTGGAAGTTCTGCAGGTTAATTATTTTTATCTTTGGAGCATGGCCAAAAGCATTCTTTCTACTGAAATCTTCATCTGGCTTTAGATTTTCTTCACCTCGTGAAACTCTTTTCCCTCCCCAGATAGATGCGGAAGCTTGGGGAAGCGCATGACTCTTCCTCCAGACTTCTCTCCTGTACTGGAACTAGGACAAGGCTAAACCTATCACTTGTACTTTGATTTGCTTCCTTTATCTTTAGCAAATCTAAATAAAACTGTCATCCTGATTTTCAAATCTCTCTTTGAACTTCCTTTACCCAAATTGCTCACTTTTCTATCTGCTCACTGCCTTTTTAAAAAAAAATGAAGATTCTACATCTGACGTTTATTTTTTACTGTTACTGTCCTCTCTAGATTTTTAAACTACTTTTACTTTATAACTCAGCTATTCCCCCCCTTTTTTTTGTAACAACAAATTTAATTGAGAATCTTGTAGAAGAGCAGAAACTTTCCAGTCTCTGTGAGTCTTTAGGAGTAATTGATCCTGGTTTCATAATTTTTAAAAGATACTGGAATTTGCAACTTTGAGAACCATCACTGGGGATTGAGGTGGGGCCAGGGGCACCGGTACCTTGGAACTTTTCTTTCCCTTTCATATTTGAATGTATTTCATATAGTTAATTAATTCCTCAGTGTCTTTAAAACTGAGTAAAATAAGTTGACATATTTCTTAACCCAGAATTGTCAGCAAATGTTAAAAAAAGTTGAAAATTTTTGATCAGTTCTTTAGATATGTAGAAAAAATTTACTGTAAAAGGTACATATTCATTTAATTCCTAAATACTTTGGATATAAATGAGAGTGTGTCATGATGTATTATTAGAATATTCAAATATTACTAATAAAATAAACAATATAAATGTTTTCCCTTTATTTTTGTTGTAGTAAGAATTGAAGAATTTAGAGCTGAGGTGACCTCTGAGATTACAACCATACCCTTAAAAAAATAAGACAGCCGAGGCCCATCGGGATGAAAGAACTGGGCCAGGGCCTTCAGAGGTAGAGGGAGAATGACATTTCTTGGTTCTTACTCCACTTTTTAAACCATATGACAAATGTCCCTATCTCTCCTTTGTGTATTCCTTTCACACCGTTTATGTTATTTTGAGAAGGGACTGGCTGGACAGGTAATTCCTATACAGTAAAGGCAATTCAAATCTAAAATACATTAGCGCTAATGTCTGTCACCTTACATTTTATGCTGTCCTTTGAGTAGACTTGTACTGTACTTTCCAGTTTGGCATATAAGTATATGTTTATGTGTACATCCTATGTGGCATTGGTATGCATAATGATAGATCACAAATATTCTACATCTAAACTTCTCATGCTATACATTATTCTAAAACATGATTTCAAGAAGAATGCAAGATATTTAATCCTATGTTTGTACTCAGGAGCAAATCTTGATTTCATGAGGCCTAAAGCTTGCACAATTTTCAGAGCCTTTTTTAAAAATGTAATATAAAATTGAAAATATAAAAGTAGATTCAAAGTTCTATCAACAGTAGAGTGGATATATGTATTGTAAAATATTATATAGCAATGATAAAGGATCTTCTGCACACAGTATGGAAAAAAATTCCTCAGACATCAAGTGAAGTGAAAGAATTCAGGCCAAAGCAGCATTTCTGCCCTTGCAAGACTGGCTGGTGGTTGCTTGGGAAGAGTGGTTGAGATTAGGAAAAATTAGGGGATGCCGGTGCTGGTCTGTCTTGACGTGGGTGTGCACACATGGGATGGGTGTGCTTTGGGTGTGTTTGCGATGTTTTAATACAAGGTGTTGAGAGTCAGCTCTTGTAGTCCTGGAAGGCTGTCATCTAAGTGACCACCCAGACACCACTGGTTTACAGGAATCCTGCATACACCATAATTCATTCAGTGTCTTCACAGTTATTAGACGTTTAAGCTACTTCCAATACTACCAAGAGATCTATTTGATGTGAAAAGTTTAAAAATTTATAATTTTATGAAATGTTCAATATGTCCATGGTTAGAGGGCTTATTGTTGTTTTGTTTTGTTTTGGTCCTGAGGATTGAACCCAGAGACATTCTACCTCCAAGCTACACCCCCAGCCCAATGTTTTATTTCTTATTTGGAAACAGGGTCTCACTGGATTGCTGAGGGCCTCGCTAAGTTGCCAAGGCTGGTTTTGAACCTTGATACTCCTGTCTCAGCCTCCCACATACTGGGATTACAAGCGTGAGCCACCACGCCCGGCAATGTTTAGAGTTTTTAAAGTGCTGTTTTCAAATAATAATGAGGCATCTTTATTTTTATTTTTCTCTTTTTGCCCATTCTGTTTTAAAAGATTATATCTCTAATATAAAATTATCTTTACCAATTATAATTAGGCGGTATGGTAGGTTACTAATTACAGACTTACGTATAAAAGATTTTTGGAGTTATACATTAATGAAATGCAACTTTGGGTTTCAATTGGTAGCATGCTCATACACACTGTTTGATTATACATTCTACCTTACAAGGTTTTGAATCAGAACTGTCATCATGTAGGAAATGGAATAGTGCTGCTCACCCTTGTCTCTGTCAACAAGGTTAAAGTGACAACAAAGAACTTTTATTTTGAAAAAAGACATGATATTATTTTAGAAGACACTTCGAAGTTTATTACATTAACGAGTCCTAAAGTGGGTGCCTAAAATGAAAGTGTAATTACGGGCTCCTTTAGTAAGATAATTCGGGCAGCACTGGAAATGATGGGAGTTGTTTTTAGGATGTTTGGCTTTTCTTCTCTGCTTGTTGGGTAAATTTTCTTCTTTGCTTGTTGGCCAATTATTTACCTTCCTGGATTCATGTGTGACTTTTAAGTATTGTTTTGATTTGGGCCTTGTTTTTTAGTATTAGTTTTACTAACTTGTGCATATTTAGACTTAACGTTCATTTCCTAGGATTTTGATGGGAATAAAACCAAATAAATAAAATAAAACCAAGCAATTCATTCCTTAGACTTTGGGGGAAATAAAACCTTAATTTAAAATTTTCCCTGCAGAGCCGGGTGTGGTGGTGCACACTTGTAATCTCAGAACTTGGGTGGCTGAGATAGGAGGATCGCAGGTTCGAGGACAGCCTCAGCAAGTAGTAAGACACTCATCAACCTAGTGAGACCCTGTTTCAAAATAAAAATAAAATAGTGCTGGAGGTGTAGTTTGAAGGTAGAATGCCCCTGGGTTCAAACCACAGTACCACAAAAAATAAAATTGTCCCTTCAGCCGGGCGGGCGTGGCGACGCACGCTTGTAATCCCAGTACTTTGGGAGGCGGAGACGGGAGGATCCCGGTTCGTGGCCAACCTCAGCGCGCATGCGCATGCGATCTATATCTATATCTATATATATATGTATATATATATATCCTCTTTCCTCTCTCTCTCTCTCTCTACCTAGTGAGGCCCTCTGCAACTTCGTGAGACCCGGTTTCAAAAATAAAGCATAAAAAAAATAGGGCCGGGGGTGTAGCGCAGAGGTAGAACGCCCCTGCGTTCAATCCCCGGTACCGCAAAAAAATAAAAAATAAATAAATAAATAAATAAAATTGTCCCTTCAGCTAGGCATGGTGGTGCTCACTTGTAATCCCAGTAATTGGAAGGCCAAGACAGGAGGATTGCAGGTTCAAGACCAGCCTCAGCAACGTACTGAGACTCTCAGCAACTTAGCGAGACCCTGTTTCAAAATAAGCGATTAAAAAAAAAAAAAAAGCTGGGAAGTGGAATGTCCTTGGGTTCCATTCTCGGCATCAAATATTAAACAAACAAACAAACAAACATAAAATTGTGCCTTCATTTAACACATTTTTGCATACCTGAAAACAAAAAGTAACTTTCTAATTAACACTATATATCATAAAATTTAATGGTGATGCTCTGGAGGGAGTTGGTAGATGTGAGAAATAAAAGACAGTTATCCTTCCCAATGCCCCTAATACTTAAAACAATGCTCAGAGATGTTTATGTCAGCAGTAGTTGCGTAACTGAAGCGATGGCAGATCTTTTTTATGCTGCCCCCTCTCTCTCAGATTATGAGGTAGGTATCACTTGCCATCATTTTTTCCTTTAAAAGCAATTTGCTAACTGGGCGTGGTGGCTCACGCTTGTAATCCCAGTACTTGGGAGGCTGCGACAGGACGATCGCAGGTTTGTGGCCAGCCTCGGCTACTTAGTGAGGCCCTCCTCAACTTAGTGAGACCTTATTCCAAAATAAAGAATAAAAAAAGGGCTGGGGGTGTATAGCTCAGAGGTAGAACGCCCCAGGGTTCAATCCCCATTACCGCAAAAAAAGAGCAATTTGCCATAAATGTGTTCGTATTCTAGAATAATCTCCTCTGCAGTGAGCAAACGTGTCTTTCCATACCTTCACACCCCACGTGTGTGTTGTTTGAGTAGTTTCTATCCTGACCACCAAGGATATCAGAACCAGCATCTTACCACTCATCACTAAGCATTTACATTATAATTTGGCAAACATTTGTTTTGAAGATGCGTATTTTAGCATGTAGGACATTTATGCTATAATATTTATGCTATAAATATTAGCATATCTAGCTTTCTGCAAATCTAGCATATCAGTGGTCAGAGGAACAAAGAGATAAGTTAGGGAGAAATTATTCACATTACCAAAAATATTTCCTTAAAGGTTAGCTTTCTTCCTATATTCTTTGCCCACCATGTGTTGCAAGAGTCTTCAGTTATACTTCAGTATTCTAAGACCCTAACCCTAGAGCTGTCTTTAATTAATACCTCTCAGTCAACAGTATATGAAAAATCCTGCATTCTCTTTAGAAGGACCATATATTATAAAATAAGGTGACCTGCCGGGCGTGGTGGCGAATGCTTATAATCCCAGTACTTTGGGAGGCTGAGACTGGAGGATCCGGGCTCGCAGCCAGCCTCAGCTACTTAGTGAGGCCCTCCGCAACTTAGACCCGGTTTCAAAATAAAGGATAAAAAATAGGGCCGGGGTGTAGCTCGGAGGTAGAATGCCCATGGGTTCAATCCCTGGTACCGCAAAAAAAAAAAAAAATTAAAAAACAAAATAAAATAAGGTGACCTAATTAACTTTGGAAGACACAAAGGAGACATTTCTCTCTCAAGCACACAAAATAGACAAGAAGTTAGGTATAAAATTTAGCAAGAAAATATGAACTTGATGAATAATTTTTATATCAAGTATATATTTATATATGGTTTACAAAGAGCATTTCTCGAGGCCCCCTCAAGATGAGCTAGAATGACAGTTGTACATTTGTGTAATGAGAAAACTCTTAGAGCAAACACATTAGTGCTAAGTCAGCAGAATGATGGAGAGAGAAGAGGAGCTCTGGCAACGGAGCTGTAAGGCTCTGTCTCTTCCAGCTTTATTCTTATGGTGCTGGAGATCTACCTCAGAGCCTCATGCATGCTGAAGCGTGTGCTCTACCACTGAGCTGCAGTCCCCAGACACATAAATCTAATTCATGAAGCTGAGCACGGTGGTGCACCCTGTAATCCCAGTACTTGGGAGGCTGAGACAGGAGGATTGCAGGTTCAAGGACAGCCTCAGCAACATAGCTAGACTCTGCAACCTAGTGAGACCCTATTTGAAAATAAAAAATAAAATAGGACTGGAGGTATATCTCAAGTAAAATGTGCATGGGCTTAATCCCCAGTACCACCACCACCAAAAAAAAATTTTATGTATATTTAATTGCGTAAATTGCCTACCTTCTCTGTACCCTAGTTGGCTCATTTAAAGGAAACAGAAAGCAAAAGCAGAACTGCATTTTGTGATTCTTAAGCAGAGATAAGATGACCGGAGAATGTTTATAGTAGACGTTGGTCAGCTTCCCTCCTGGCTGTTTGTAAATTCACAGGTATGTCCTGGAATGAATAATGCAAGAAAGTAGTACGTTCAGTAGGTATTGATTGGTCACCTACAGTAGATTCAAACTGTGAACCAAGCAGGTTTGATGCATCTGTAAGTTTTCAGAAACACAACTATTTCCTGAAGCGAAGTACTAAATATTTTATAGGATTATGGAGAAACCATTAGAAATTCATTCAAATTTTGGGAGGTATTTTAATATGTAGCATAGTGCAGAGATCTACTTATTAGAGACTGTCAAAGAAACATTGAGCTGGGCATGGTGGTGCATGCCTGTAATCCTAGTACTTGGGAGGCCAAGACAGGAGGATTGCAGGTTTGAGACCAGGCTGGGCAACTTATTGAGATCCTATTAGATTTTATAAGTTTGGTCAGTCCAAAATGTGTATTTCTCGTTGTGGACGTGTTAGTATGAAGCGTTCATATATTCCCAGTCTTTCAGTCTCTCTAAGAAACTCATAGTCGTCTCTTGACGGGGTCTTAGAAGTCGTTTCGTCCATCTACTCTATTATAATAGAGGAAATTATATTGTTTTGGGGATGAGAAAAGGAATCTTCAGAAGCAAGAAATGAGAACTGTGAGGTCTGGTCCTTAAAAAAAATGTTCTAGCTGTGGTGGTGCACACTTGTAATCCCAGTACTTTGGGAGGCGGAGACCGGAGGATCCGGGTTCGCGGCCAGCCTCAGCACGCTCGCGTGCTCTCTCTCTCTCTGTCCCCCCGTCTCTCTCTCTCTCTCTCTCTCTCTACTTAGTGAGGCCCTCCGCAACTTCATGAGACCTGGTTTCAAAATAAAGTATAAAAAATAGGGCCGGGGATGTAGCGCGGCGGTAGAACGCCCCTGGGTTCAATCCCCAGTACCGCAAAAAAAAAAAAACAATGTTCTTTGTTTTCTTTCTTTCACGCTTTCCTCTTATTACAATCCCTAATTCTTCTATATTCTCCTATAATTTTTTAAATCCTGAATATTTATCTACTATCATTTCTTTACTTACAGTATATCATAAACAAGGAAAATATGTGGATTTGCACTCATAGACCTGGCCTACAGTTTTTGCTTTGGTCTGCGGGCATAGCTCAGTGGTCGAGTTCTTACCAGCTGCACAGGCTCTAGGGTCAGTCCCCGGTACACCACCACAAACCTGGCTGTGCCATTTCATGGCTCTGTGGTGCTCCTAACACTATAAACTGAGGTTTTCATATTGATAAAATGATGGCAACAATAGCTTATATCATATATCCAATAAATGGCCCCTTATTTCCTATTTCACCATGTTAATACTAATATTCATTGTAACTTCAGCACTTACAGTATCTGCCTGCAAGTACTTCTCTGTCTTATTCAGGAAGGAGAACACATGATGCTAATAAAAGATACTATAGATGAATCTTGTCTTGAAATTATCTTAATACCTCCTTGCTAAGGAAACATTAAGTGACACATGGACTTGGCATCTTTGTAACATGGTGTGGCCATGACCCCAGCTTGAAATTCCGTGTATAAATTTTTTTTGCGAGTATGGAGAGAACTTTTTGTGTTTGCAAAGAGTCAAAAAAAAAAAGGCTTTATCTTCACAATGAAGAGATTCTGTATGTAGCTCTCCTCTCTTTTTCTGTTTCTCTTTTTCTTTCCCCACTTCTGCTTTGTATGGGGGGAGGAAGCAGGAGATCAGAGAGGAGAGGAGAGGAGAATGCAGCAGAAGACGTTCCTGGTGATAACTGCGAACTGTTTAGGCAAGATGAATTGACTGCCGGGGCTGAAACAGATAAGAGCCGGAGCGTTTTGATGCTGAATCATCTGAAGTCCGAGAACAAACCCCAGGAAAGGGCTTTTCCATCCAGGCTAAAATCGGGGGTGACAAAGGAGAAGTTAAGGATTAGAGGGGTATATACCTGATTGTACCTGTTAGGAGATTGAAATTCTTTATAATTATAATTGGCCACTTAGAGCAAAGTAAATGATAGAGTTGAAAAAGTGAAGCGCACAGTTAGCATGGCTCCTTTCAAACCCTGTATCTGAGCTCTAGGCTGTGGTTCCCGTTCCGTCCCATGGACCAGCAATATCAGAATAATTTGAGGAGCTCTTTTAAAAATGGAGCTTTCCAGGCCTTTGAACTCATATTCTAAAACACCCCTGTTATCCATCCCCGGCATCATAGTGAGCGTGCCCACCTGTCTGTAGGGCCCATTGCTCTGCACCCTATCACCTCTCCTTCCCGGTTCTCTCTCTTAACTGGCTCTTGCTCTCACCCGCAAAACGAGCTTAGATCTGTCTGAGCTTAAGAAAAACGTTGTAAGCCTTTCTTTAAGTCTGTCTTCCTCTAGCCCAAGATCTACATGCCTCCTTTATTTTACAACCAAGCTTCCTGAAATACTGTTCAGACACGTGTCTACTTCTTTGCTCTTTAACTTGTTAAACTGTCCTTGCTCTTTAACCTTCGTAACAGTGCTTTCCAAAATGGAGCACACAGGATGATTCACTGGGACATGGGGGAAATCTTTAACTTCTATTTATTTTTATCTAAGTGTGTGTGTGTGTATGTGTGTGTGTGTTTGGTACTGGGGGGATTCTACCTCCAAGTTATACCCCCAGCCTAATTTTACTTCTTATTCAGAAACAAGATCTTACTAAGTTGCAGTGGGCCTCCTTAAGTTGCCAAGACTGGCTTCAAACCTGCAATCATCCTGTCTCAGCCTCCCAAGTACTGGGATTACAAGCGTGTGCCACCACGCCCGGCTCTAAGTGTGCTTTTAAACCTTAATAATATTCAGTACATTTTGATACGTTTGATTTATGTACACTTAATACATTTAAACATTGATCCCCCTTATTCAATCAGTAATGGGCACAGGAAACCTTATGTGCATAGGATCTCCTGCATACGACTGGGAAGTCTGCAGTGTCACGGGACTGACTGGAGTCATTTGTCGATAGCAATGCCTAACAGTGTATAACTGCCCAGCCAGGTACATTTTCGATGGTGTAGGTACCCTCACCAAATGGAGAAAGGTCTTAAAGATGCTAGCCTAAGGCTTCAATTGCATAGACTATACTAACTACAAGGTAGGCTGCCCAGTTAAACATGGCAGAACTTAGATGTCTATTCCTGGTCCAAGTCTGTTGTTAGCCACATTGTGCTTTAAAAAAGACCATCGAATCTTATCGAATATGAAATTGACCCCCAAGATTAGAAGTTCTTAATAAACTCTTTTAATTAGAGTTTTCTCTCTATTGTTGGAGCACAAACTTCCCTCGTGTATATTGTTCCTTGAGAGATTGGCCCGTGTTAGCAGCATAGGTATACAATTCATAAAGATACATAGAGAGCTGAGAGTTGAGGATTTATTTTTTTCCCTCATGGGACATAAAAGTTTGGGGACCATCCTATGGAAATTGTTATTATTATTAAAATATCCAGTGGCTTCTTTATTTTCGATTTTAAGCTATGTTTTCAGAACTTTATTTACTTCATAGCTTCTTGACCTTGAACATTGCTGACTTTTCCTTTATCTGAAACTACATTTTCTTGGCTTCTGTGATAATATTCCTCCCTCTTCTGCTCCTGCTCTTTTCTTTTTTTACCTCTTAAATTTTAGTGTTTCTGGGATTTCTTTGGTTCTCTTTTCACTCTGAACATTTGGGGGATAATCCCAGCCATACCTAAAAAGAAAAAAACTTTTTTACAATAATAACTAATACACAGTGACACACACTATATGCCACACACTTAGTTAGTCTTCACAATGACTCTGTGAGGGGAGAACCGTTCTCATCCCTTTGTTACAGAGGAGCAAGCAGAGACAGAAAGAGGTTAAGTCATCCGCCCACAGTCACAGAGGTAGTGTGTCACAGAGAGCGGGCTCACACTCAGTCTGGCTCCAGGGAGCGTGCTTCTAACCCCCTGTGCATGGCTAGGACCACCTCCTGTCTCTCCCTCGAACCTTGACTTTTGCAGCGTCCAGACTCATATAGTCAGTGGCTTTCTGGGTGAACTCCACCTCACAGTCTTCATTTCTAAGACAGAAATAATTATTTTTTCCCACTGGTTTGGCCCCCCCCAATCCACATCTTGTTAAATAGTCTCATCCAGTATATCTTGTTTCTCATGGTAAAAATCTGGGGGGTCCCATAGGCTCTTCCTTATCAACTCTCTAATTCCTGTCGGATCTACCTCTTAAATATTAAATCTATATCCATATTCTTTTCTAATCCCATGGGCCCTGTTCTAATCTGGATTGCTAATTTTAGGTACTCATTCTTCCAGCTCCATCTTCTTCTGTTTTATCTTCATACTGCGGCCAGAGCAGTATTTCTGAAATGGAAATCTATTTGGTTGCTACTAACCTTAACGTTCTTCAAATTATTTTGCCTTCCTGATAAAAACCAAACTCTTGACTATTGCAGGTAAGACCGTCCATGAACCAGCTTCTGCCCAGCTTTACTGTTAGTCATTTCCTCAGAACTCTCTCTCTCCAGTGCAGCCTACTGAACTTCACCACAGTCTCTCACTCGCTAGCCCGTCTCCTCTACCTGGGGGTCCTCCTCTTTTCATTTGCCTGTAAACTTTATATATCTTTTTTTTTTTAATGGTACTAGGATTGAACCCAGGGGCATTTTACCTCTGAGCTACACCACAGCCCTATTTTATTTTTTATTTTGAAACAGGGTCTCACTAAGTTGCTGAAGCTGAACTTGAACTTGCGATCCTCCTGCCTCAGCCTTCCAATACTGGGATTACAGGTGTGCACCACCATGCCCACTTCATATCTCATAACATTCGATTAATTTCATTTTCTTTCTGACCTCTCCCTGACACTCAGTTGGATGCTTGGCATCCTGTTTGAACTTCTTTCATAGGACGTCATCATACTGAATTGTGCCACTCACTGGCTGGTGAGCAACTTGTGTTGGTTCTAGGTTCCAACATCATGGACCAGAAGCCTCTTCTCCTAGTATAGTTGATCAGTTAATCACAGGAGTTTAAGTAGGGAATGTTTAAAAGAGAAATTTATACACAAAAACCTTAAGCACTTTAAGTTAAGACATATAAATGTATATGCAGCCTATCTTTTTAAGTGTTGTCAAAGACCCTTTCTTTGAGTGTGGGTTCTCTGAATTTACTGTTGTCTTTCTTGCATGAAACATGTCCTCGTGTATCAGATGTGCTCTCCAGCTTCAGTTTCTTTAAAGTGAAGTTAGAACTTTAAAACAAAGTACTCAGTTAAGAATCCTTCTAAATTTTAACTTCTAATCCTTCCAGTTTATTTTTGAAATTCTTGTTCGTACCTGCCTCACAAAGGCCTTGTTTCCCTGTGAATAGTCCATATTGAGTCTTTCTGGAGCATTCAGTGTAGTCTTCATTAGAAACAACTTTCTTTTTACACTCCATATTTTCTTGGTTAATATTTAATTGAGTAACATAACTGCAGTAGCACATACAATGGGCAACAGCTAGTTTGAGAACAGCACAACTGGTTTTTGGTAAGTTTATGACTGAAGTAGAGGACGCCAGTGTGTGTGGAGCCGTAGGCTTGCAGCCCCCTGGCTGGCTGCAGGCTTGCAGTAGACAGGAAGTGTCAACAGATTTGCTTTAGCAAAAACAAGATGGAGAGCGCGGTTCACCCAGTGAGTCAGGGGAACGGAGGGTGCAGCTTTTTGATAAAGTGATCTCTCATTGTTTGCTGGGTGGAATTTTTTTTAGCTTATTTTACAATTTTAGCCATTTTGATAATGAAAGTAATTTTTAAAATCAGTTTTATTTAACCTTTTATCTTCTATTGATATATTTGTATTTATACCTCCAGTTACTCTCAGAAAAACATTAAAGAGGCTTATAGTAAGATACAGATGCAAGCTAAATTTTGTACATGCAACAATTTAAGAAAAATCCTATAAATTATATCTATTTCAGAAAGCTTAATATAAAAAATTTTAGTTAATTATTAGTGTGCTAACTTGCACCATAGTACAAATTAACCAGTACTGTATGTTTTCTGTGACATACTACTACCATGATAGTATACTATGGTATACTATTATTAAAAAAACATTTTTCTAAAAATAGTACTAAGCTTCTTTATGTTCTATTTCTCTTCTTTTTCTTCACCTTCTTTATATTTTTGTTAGGAACTTTTTTCTTAAGATATTTGATTATGGTATAAGACAGCTAATTTAAGCATCTGTTTATCACTACTTGGCTAGACTGAATGTAAAATTTCAATTGAATTACCTCCCAAGAGAGCTCTGAGCTCTTAGGGTAAAACACATCATTTTCTTTTCTCTCCCTTGGGATTGTCAGCAGAAAGAATTCATCTAAATAGTTTACATGCATTTTGAAAATGTTGTATCTACTGGACTTAGCTTTGTTGTTTATGGAACCTTGCCAATATAAATGGAATATCTACTTTGCTTGTTAACTCAAGTAAGATAGTGTTAAATGGTAATATGTGTATAAATTATAATAGTGAATAACTTTTACTGATCGTTAACTTATAACCATATTAACAAATAAGATATTTTCATCTTTTTTAAAAATGTAATTCCAAAACCTAGGTGCTTAATCATTCATCTGTTCATTAAATACTTATTGAACAATTACTGTATATACAACTTTATATATTCTAAAATTAAAATACGCATTATGAAAACTTATACTTCCCCTTTGCCCTGGAAGAGGTTTGGATTTTCCATACACTTGTATCTGTTTCATGAAGGCTTAAGAAATAAATTATTGAACTAATTAAAAATATCAATAAACAAATTCCGTGTATATTTCATGTCAGGGACTAGAGGATATAGTTGGTGTAGATGAATTCCTGAGGAGCCTTCAGCTTTATGTAATGTATATTCCCTGTTTGTTTGTTTGTTGTTTGTTTGTTTGTTTTTGCAGTACTGGGGATTTAACCCAGGGGCATTCTACCTCTGAGTTATACCCCCAACCCTATTTTTTATTCTTTATTTTGAAACAGGGTCTCACTAAGTTGCGGAGGGCCTAAGTAGCTGAGGCTGGCACGAACCTGTGATCCTCCTGTCTCAGCCTCCCAAGTACTGGGATTACAAGCATGCACCACCATGCCCGGCTTATATTCCTTTTATCAAACACAAATTTTATAAGAAGGCACCATAATTTACTTTTCTTTGTTCTATTTGATTACAGGAATTTTGAAAATATAATAAAAAATGAAAAAACAAACAAATGAAAACTTGATTGCTCTAGTTTTTTAGCTGTTACAATAAAAATGATGACTTTCTAAGGCAGCAAATGGCATTTTACAATCTTCCAACATATTAAAATATTAGATCTTAACCTGGTAAAATATATTGTCAGATTATTAAAATGAAAATATTTATTACCTCTAATTGTCAGTCCTACCATATAATTTAGGTTGGTTTTTGCAACACATTGTCTCTTACAAAATCCCAACAGAGGGAGGGAGAGCGAGTGTGTGTGTGTGTGTGTGTGTGTGTGTGTGTGTGTGTGCAGACTGTTAAGGTAGGAAGTAGGGAGGAGCTGTGCAATTGGTAAATGTCTATGACTATTTCATGTGTTGTGACTTGTCAGAATCCCTTCTAAGCCAAGGTTTCCTTTTATTGTACCAAACTTTATGTCTCATGTGTTTCATTTTCCTCTGTGTCTGGCTTTCATTGCCTTGGCTGCTTGCTTTCCTTCATACCATTGATTGTTTCTGTCGCTTCTTTTTCACTCCTGTGGTCTGGCCTGTCCTGGTCATCTGCTTTGACTGTTGCCACTTCCTTCTCATTGATCGTGCCTGGCCTGTCTGATCCCTGTTCGCCCAGGTTATCTGTTTCCCCTCCTCTTCCACCTCGAGCTTCTTGCCTCTGTCTTGCCCATATCGACATTTTATTTGATATTACCAATCCTTATTAGCATCCTTCTTATATAAATTGAGCTTCACGATTGAAATACCACTTCTTTTAATATTTCTACATACCCCAAGGTCTGTTTAGTCATCCTTCTCAAAAGACCTCTGAGAAAAATAGAAAGGGATCTTAATTTCTCCCTCTTTTGCCTTTAACCTACTATTTTCAACAGCAGAGTAGGTAAACTCAAATTACTCCAGTGTAATCTTCTACTCTATATCATCAAAGGAATTGCACATTATATTTTATCAGTACTAAAATTATCCTTTCTCTTTCCTATTTTTGTTGTGTTACAGTAAACTTAAAATTGATAATTAGTCATTCTAATAGAAGCAATTGTATGTGATCCAAAGTTATAGTCACTCTCTCTATTTGACTTTGGAATGTGGCACATTTTAAAAACATTTCCTCCCCTAATGTGAAGTACACATTCTTCAATGACATAATTACCATCAGCAAGGAGAGTCAGCCCTCAACACACTGGGTCGAAGAGCAAATAAGAAAAAAAAAATTACTACATAAGGTAGAAAAGTATTATATGGAAAGTCAAAATCAACTAAATATTAGTGGATGTGTCACATCTCAATGTGTCTGGTTGTTTTTTCTTTTTCTTTTTGGTACTCTGGGGGCATTCTACCTCTTAGCTACACCTCCAACCCTTTTTGTTTTATTTTGAAACAGAGTCTTGCTTAGTGGCTGATGGTCTTGCTCAGTTGTTGGAGCAGGCCTTGAACCTGCGATCCTCCTGTCTCAGCCTCCCAAGAACTGGGATTACAGGCATGTGCCATCACACCCAGTTCAACGTTTCTAATCGTCAAATATCTAAGTTGGAGAGTTGGTGTTCACCCCTCCCAGCAAGTGTAGTGTGGTACGTACAGGACCTGATTCTTGGTTGTCAATTGGATGTTGAACTGTTGAAAGTGGAACAGTGGTTTTCTCTTGATCACTGTTTTGAACTGGAGTTCATTTTCTGGAATCCTATTTTCCATTCATTTATTAGTCAGTTATTATTCATTGAACATTTACTATAAATGTCAAAATCATCTATGAAATTTTTATATACATTTGTTGACTATAAAATCAAATATTTGATAGAACTATTTAGTTATTTTGTTCTCTTAGAGGACTTTTCTTGATGGGCTAGAGTCTAGACTAAGACTCTAGATAAGAGATGGATGGTGTACTACCAAGAATGCTGTCTTCTTTTGCTCTGTAGCAAACTTTCATTGCTCCAAGAGCCTTCAGGCTGCATTCAACATAGGGCCTTTTGCTCTTGAATATTCTGGGTTTTGTTTGAATGGTAAATCCTAAGTGAAGGGCAGTCTCCTTAGTGACTGCTTTAGTCAGCCCTCGCTCCCTTGCGCCGTGTGATTGGCCCGTTAGACATCTGCCCAGAACACTAGCACTTTCCTTTCCAGTGATTTCAACTTTTCTAGAAAATTTCTTGATATGTCTGTAATGGTTTCAGATTCCCACTAAATTTAAGTATGGTGATGATTATGTATCTCCTGAAGCCAGCACACAGGTCTTCAGACTCTCGCAGCTCTCATCCTAAGCGTCACAAGGGAGTACTTTGTTAAAATCGGTGCATCACATTTTCTCATTGGCACTAGTCAACTTGTCCAGCCACATCTAAGCGGCTAGGAAGTGGTAAGTGTGACTTCTTTATAGTAAGAAGGAAAGGGGGGCAGTGACTATACAGTGAGGTGCATACAAGTGGGGGGCGTGGGGAGTGGACTAGGAGGACTAGGGTAAGGTGAGAAGAGGAGTGGGTTTCTGATGGTAATTAACCATAATGACATCTGCCACGGCTAACAGGTCACTGGGCCTTAGTTTCCTTATCCTTCACATGGAATATTGGAACCTTGTTCTACTGTGTTATGCTATAATGTAAAATGAGGTAAAAAGCAGGTCTGTTCCAGCCTTCGGGGCTCTTTCAACCTGTCTCTCAGCCTGTTGACTCTCAGGCAGCGGCTGCTCTCAACCATTGGAAGCTGCCCACATTCCTTACTACATGGTCCCCACCATCCTTGAGCCAATACATCATTACGTTTCGAATCCCCAACTTCTGCTCCTAGTATCTGACTACATCAGCCCCTGACTGCGGTGCTTGGTCCTCCTTTCCAGTTGGCAGATCTAGCATGTGTGCAGACGGGTCACTGGTGGACAGTGCATGTACTGTGTTCTCCTCATTATCCTCTGCCAGGGGACCACATGTGGTAAGATGCACTCACTTCCAGAACTTGTGTTAATTTAGGTGCTGTGGCTTGCTGTTGGGACCCTCTGCAACTGTGTGGGGTGAGTTGTAGGTGTGGGTGAGCATGGTTGGAGGCCTGCCTGGGCTTTTCGTGTATGTCTTCACCCGAGAGAGGCAGAACACTGTCACCACTAACCCAGATACATCTCTGTCCGGAGCTGAGGATGCCGTGCCCACTGAGGACCCTCCTGCTCGGTGTTCTCTGGCTCCTTTACTGACGGTGTGTTGTTGCAGTGAAAGACCGCTTGTAAGACTTCTGTGTGTGGTGCTCGTTTTTGTCAAATCCTTGATGACCCAGCCTTCCTTTACTTGATCTTTTTTTTTTCTTTGGTACTAGAGATGAACCCAGAGGCATTCTACCTCCGAGCTGTACCAGCACCACCAGCCCTTTTTATTTTTTGTTTTGGAACAGGGTCTCCCTAGGTTGCTGAGTCTCACTAAGTTGCTAAGGTGGATCTCGAACCTGTGATCCTCCGGTCTCGGCCTCCCAAGTACTGGAATTACAGGCGTGAGCCACCACGCCCTGCTCTTTTACTTTTGAGTCTTTTCTGGAAGACAGATTCCTTTTCCATGGAAGAAAGGGAAAGGGAATGGCTGGGGTAAGAAAGCAGCAAGTCTGCCACACTTTATAGCAATTGTTTTGTCGCTTCCTCTTTTTTAAGGATTTTTGCACATTCTCTTACTTTTTAAATAACTTCTTATTCTGTGTTTTGTGACCCTGAAAGGAACCAAGTAAACAAGCATAAACATTATAATGCTGATAATTCAAAATTTTTTGTTCCTATAAACATGGAATATGAAATCCAGTCTCGGAAAATAGAAAGTAGAAAGTTATGAAGTTATTCTAATAGGCTTATTTAGTACAGAGAGCTTTTAATAAAAATTTTTGCTTATAATAAACATTTAAGTAGCAATTTCCCCAATTTGGTGGATGTTACATAATGAAGATATAGGATAGTGTTGAACTTACTCTGTTTTGCAGAACTTTTTGCTCTATAGGATTCATATTAAGAAAATAAAGATTTTGATTGGAAGCACATGAATTTTATCCTAAGTTAGCAGAGATTGTAAAACTTTTGATTTTAATAAATTGATCTCAAGATAATTCACATTTAAGATGCCATGTTGTTAATCTTTTAAATGTTTTTTTGTGTGCATGGTACTGGGGATTGAACCCAAGGGCGTTCTACCTCTGAGCTACCCCGTCTGATTTTATTGTTTACTTTGAAATGGGGTCTCATTAAGTTGCAGAGGACCTCATGTTGCTGAGACTGGCTGCAAACTTGCAATCCTCCTGTCTCAACCTCCCAAGTACTGGGATTACAAGTGTGCGCCACCACGCCTGACTTAAACGATTTTTTAAGCTGATACTTCATGAAGTAGTAGTATTACAAATATTTATAATTTCATCATGCTTGTGGAAACTTTCCAGATGCTGAGATTGTTTTTTAAAATGTAGACCAATAATCCAAAAAACGAATTTTTAGGTTATACACTTACAGTTACTAAGACCCATTGTATTTGATCATAATTCACTTTAGATTTACCATATTATAAACATGTATTTTTATGATGATTTACCTAGGAATATGTTGTCATCATTATTAAAGCTATTTGTAAATGAATTTAGACACCGTAACATGATAGTATATATTTTTAGATAAAGAAAAACTATAATAGAAAAAAATTTAAATAAATAAATAAATATTTTTAGATTGTTTCCAAACCACAGCATAGTCCATGCCACTAAAGTCAAGAATCTTTCTTGAATGAAGTTAATTACCCACAGGGTGCATGTTGGTCACTGTTTAAAATTCTTATAAAAACAAAGAAATTAATTATCCAGTATGAAAACGAGTTCTACTCTTTCTGGCAAACATTCAATTAACTTTTTAGTGCTTGCTATTTAATGTTGTTTTTGACCAACCAACCATTGAAAACTACTTTCCTTTGAAACCAGGCTTGAATAGAAAACAATACTGTGTGTGGCTGTTTAGATGGTCAGTTTCATTTGGTCATCAGCTTTTTTCCCATGATCTCTGAATTCAATGGCTCGTTATATTTTAGACTCACTGTGAGATGTACCATGAACACATTTATTTTGTGTATTTAGTGTTTAACAGAATTAACCTCTCAGATCTATTGGGAATAATCAGAAAAAATATTTTATTTTATTTATTTTTGAACTGGAGCATTCTACCTCCAAGCTACACCCCTGACCTTCTTATTTTATTTTTTAAAATTTAAAACAGAGTCTCATTGAGTTGCTGAGGCTGACCTCAAACCTGCAATCCTCCTTTCTCAGCCTCCCAAGTACTGGGATTATAGGCATGTACCACCATGCCCGACTCGAAAAATTCTTAAATTAGCATTTCATATTAAGACATTCAGAAACGTAATAATATTCTTAAAACTTTATAAGTGATTGAGGCTTGTGATAGTCCCATTCAAATAACTTTTTCAGAAAATAGGTATATGTCTTTATGATAGTTTAGTTTCATATATATATAAATGTGTGTGTGTGTGTGTGTGTGTGTGTGTGTGTGTGTGTGTTACTGGGGATGGAACCCAGGGGCTTTCTGCCTCTGGGCTACACCCAGCTCTATTTTATTTTTTATTTGGAGGCAGGATCTTGCTAAGTTGCTGAGAACCTCACTAAGTTGCTACGACTGGCTTCGAACCTGCGATCCTCCTGTCTCAGCCTCCCAAGTAAGTACTGGGATCACAGGTGTGCACCACCACACCTGGCTAATATCCTATATTTTAGAAGATATATTCAAAATTTAATAATCCTGTCATTTTGCCCCATTGGTTCTCTCTCCTCTGAGCATATAGACATGTACATTTGTAGACACATACACACACACACACACGTCCAGACTTTCTGAACCACTTGAGAATTTTTGTGGACATTTTAACACTCCAGCCCTGTGTACTTCAGCAGGTATTTCCTAAGAACAAGGACAATTCTATATAACCACAGACTAGGAAATTTAACGTCAATGCAGTATTACTGTCCAATATTCAGTTTCCCCCCTTTCCAATAATGTTATTTGTAGCCGTCTTTCTAGGCTTTGATCCAGTCACAGATCAGTCACTACATTAACCTGTCATGTCTCTTTAGTCCAAAAACCTTCCAACTTTTATGTTTTAAAATCTTTTATCACGGTGACATTATCAATGAGTCCAGGCCAACATGGACGTGTATGATTGAACTGCCTATGGCAGTGAGACTTTGCAGGTAAGCTGTTTCCATCTCTGTATATTGTATCAGGAAGCATACCGTGTGGGCTTATTGATTTTTGGTGATGATCATTTAATTCAAGTGGTGTCAACCAAATACTTTTCATTATATAGGTAATGTTTCCCCTTTATAATTAATGAGTAATAAACAGCAGTATTTTGAGGAATAACAAGAAAAAGGTCTGTTCGTGTTCATGTGCTTTCTAAAATTTCATTTAGCATTCATTGATGAGTTTTGCTTAAATCATTTCTTATAATGGTGGTTGTAAAATGTTGATTTTCCTTTGCTTTTATTTCTTCTACATTGGAATTCTATTTAAAGGGAAACAGTTCTCTCCCATTTCTGTGCCCTTTTTTAGTTATTAGACTGAATCTAGAATTCTTTTTTTACTCAGTATGTAATAATTTATTCCTGTCATTTTGTGTGTTGCTGCCCAAATTGTCCCAAATTTGACAGGTGAGAACTCCATCAAGCTGACTCCTGTGTCCCATGACAGATGCTCCCATTCATTTTTTACCTTTTTACCCCCAACTTTTTGGGCACCAGAGGCCCCCCAGCTCTCTTGTGTACTTTCCTTCCTTGTCTCAGCCTTAGAAGTAGCCATTTCTTCATGAAGCCCTTGCTCCTTTTAGTAGAGAAATGAAATTCAGCAAATATATATGTATATATATTTGTATATATACAGACACACGTATATATGCTTTTATATGTGTGTGTGTATTTAGACTTCATTAATGTTTTTTAATTCCCCTCTCCTAGTTCTTTAATAAGTCATTGTAAACTATAGTCACCCTAATGTGCCAAAGAACACCAGTACGTATTCTTAATACCCAACTGTGTTTGCTACCTATGAACTGACCCTAAATTTGTTATTATTAATCATTTTGTGGTACTGGGGATTGAACCCAGGGGCATTCTACCTCTGAGCTACACCCCTAGCCTTATTTATTTATTTATTTATTTATTTATTTATTTATTTAGAAACAGTGTGTCCAGCTGTTAGTCTATTTTTGGTGAAATTTTTAAGCCAATAGGTAGTAACATTGTAAAACAATAATATTTCCTTAAAAATTTAAAATTAGGCAAAGATTCTGCTTTATGTAGTTAGTACTTTTAAAAAATATGGCCAGCTGGGCATGGTGGCACACGCCTGTAATCCCAGTACTTGGGAGGTTGAGACAGGAGGATCGCAGGTTCCAAGCCAGCCTCAGCAACTTAGCAAGGCCCTCTGCAACTTAGTGAGACCCTGTTTCAAAATAAATAAATAAAGCTGGGGGTGTAGCTCAGAGGTAGAATGCCCCTGGGTTCAATCCCCAGTACCACCAAAATAAATAAATAAATAAATAAATAAATAAATAAATAAATCTGGTAAATGCACCAATATTAGACAGAAATTCATATTCAAAAGTTTGTTAGAAATTGCTAGTCAGGCAAAAGGAAATTCAATAGAATGTGCTTTAGTGAATTGTGTCAGGGAAATCAAGGGTGCCCTTGGGTTAGTAGATACCCTATAAAAAGATTTTTTTGTTGGTTGAGTACTTTAGAATATAGTTGTGATGTGTCACCACTTATCTAATTCTCCCCCATCCAACTTTCCTTGAATTTTTCCTACTGAAGTTTCAGTTTCACAGTGTCTCATCTTTAATTTCAATGTTGGATGGTAACATTACTCTGTTACTGGCACATCTTCCTAACCGAGGGGTGAAACAAGCAAGATATCTGATAATGCCCACGTTTAAATGAAGCAGGACGGGATTATTCAGTATCCTGTGCTTAGTGACAAAGCTGTCAAAACAGGTGGTGACTGCAGCTCCATTCTTATTCAAAAGAAAAACCCCGCGTTTGATTGGAGGGAAGGCAATTTGCTGATTAAGATTCTCTTCTTTCAAAGGAGAAAAAAATAGAAAAATATGGAAAGATCTAGAAAAATGGCTGTTTTACAGAACCTTAGAGGTTCTGCTAACTTGCTACTACTTTGTATTTGGGAGTGCAAAGGCGCCTTATTCTTTCGTTGGTCTCTTGTAGCCTCATGACACCCCAACCCAATGGTATGTTTTTATCTAAGACCTTTGCATGCAAAGTCTAGCCTTGGTGATTACTCTCTTTCTCCCGTGTGTTTGGGGCTGACATTTAGGCGACTGCTACTGGGTGACCAGTGTTCTTAGGCCAACAAGTTTAGCTTCCTGTAGGCCTGAATAGTTTAAACAATTTAATATTTCTTTTTTTTGCAAAAATCAAAACTAGGTCATGCACACATGGAGTAACACTAGAGAATACGGAGCTCCTCAAGAGTTAAAAATCTGGCGTATTCACATCTCCAGTTGGTGCGTAGTGGGTGCCTCAGAGGCCCCAGAGAATCAATAGCCCTGCAGGAGGTTTGTCGTTGAGGCTAGACTTAGATCTTAGAGTTGCTGGGTGACAGGTCCTTGAAGTCATCCTAAGTAAAAATGAGCACTTAGGTTTTGTCTTTTGTATTTGAAGGTGTATTAGAAAAATATAACTACTATAAGGACCCTGTGATTTCACCAGTATTATTGCTTAGAACAAGGGTAATGTGGGTTGAAACTAGTTCAAACTAGTTAATTTAAAAGAAAAGGGATAAAAAGGGTTTCAGAGCCGGGTGTGGTGGAGGCTGAGACAGGAGGATCGAAGGTTCGCAGCCAGCCTCAGCTACTTAGTGAGGCCCTCCGGAACTTAGTGAGACTGTGTTTCAAAATAAAGAATAAAAAATAGGGCTGGGGGTGTAGCTCAGAGGTAAAATGCCCCTGGGTTCAATCCCCAGTACCGCAAAACAAACAAAAAAAAGTGATTCAGATGCTATAGTGATATTGCAAAAAAAAAAAAATTATGAGAATAATACAGAAATGCCAGAAGTTTGTGAAATGCTGATTCAGTTCAGCCACAGGCAAAAACGGCCTTCCCAGGGTGAGGTGATTTGTAGCAGAGTCTTACAGTACTTTATCCATTGTCCTATGCACGTACTTATATGTATATGGATATATCAGTGTGAGGCGATTTGTAGCAGAGTCTTACAGTACTTTATCCATTGTCCTATGCATGTACTTATATGTATATGGATACATCAGTGTGAGGTGATTTGTAGCAGAGTCTTACAGTACTTTATCCATTGTTCCGCGCACATATACTTATATGCATATGGATACGCATATGGATACATCAGTGTGAGGCGATTTGTAGCAGAGTCTTACAGTACTTTATCCATTGCCCCGTGCACATGTATTTGTAGCAGAGTCTTACAGTACTTTATCCATTGTCCCATGCACATGTACTTATATGTATATGGATATATCAGTGTGAGGCGATTTGTAGCAGAGTCTTACAGTACTTTATCCATTGTCCCATGCACATGTACTTATATGTATATGGATATATCAGTGTGAGGCGATTTGTAGCAGAGTCTTACAGTACTTTATCCATTGTCCCATGCACATGTACTTATATGTATATGGATATTATCAGTGTGAGGCGATTTGTAGCAGAGTCTTACAGTACTTTATCCATTGTCCTGTGCGCATGTACTTATATGGATATGGATATGTGTACATACATATAAGTAAAAAAATATATCCCACATAAGCTTTGTTTTTTTTTTTTTCTCTTTTAGAGAGAGTGTTCTGTGTCTTAAAGTTTGAGAACCATTGTTATAATAATGTGGAATCATGAAGGTTTTTCCTGCGCGGGCCAGGTGATTAAATCCACACAGTTCACTCTGGAGCAGTGGGGAGGTTGGACGAAAGCTGGAAGAGTCTGTCGGACAGGAACTAGAAAAACAAGGTCTGACAGTCAGCAGAAGTTGGAGAGGACCTGAACTGAAGCAGTGGTGGCGGGAAAGAAAGAAGGGGACCATTCAAGAGCTAGTTAGAAACAGTCCCGACTTAGAACGCAGCCTGTAGAATGACCCAGTGCCCATAGCCACAGGTAATTCCCCACCTACACCTTTATTCTGCATTTCTAATTCCTTTAATTCCACTGTTCCCTTCCTTCTCCATTGCCATCCCTTCATGTATAAGCATAGACATGTACCTTTTTAAAAGCAATGGTCAAGAACTCAAATGCTTTCCAGAACCAGGCATTAGTGAAAGGGATGGAGGGGCGCTAGCGGTGAGGATCTTGGAACTGGAGAGGCCTTTTCTGTCTAGAGTGGGTGGCTACTGCTTGGCTCAGCATGCGGGAATGTACATTCTAAGTTGACAGGTTTTTCAGTTTTAGAAATAGAAACTAGAAATTCAAATTATTAATTCAAATCTCCTAATTTAAAATTGAATACTGTACTTAAAGTTCTAACAATAGATATTTCATGGGTGGCTATGAAGATTAAATAGGTTAATAAATGCAGAGGTCTTAGACTAGTACCTAACGCCTTATAAAGGTCTCCTGTGGGGTGTGGTAGTGCACACCTCTAATCTCAGTACTTGGGAGGCAGAGATAGGAATATCACAGGTTTGAAGCCAGCTCAGCAACATAGCAAAGCTCTTGGCAACTTAACAAGACCCTGTTTCCAAATAAATAAATGAATAAATAAATAAATAGAGAAACAGGGGAGAGAGAGAGAGAGAGAAGTAGGGCTGAGGTTGTAGCTCAGAGATCGAATGCCCCTGGGTTCAATCCCCAGCACCACACAAACACACACAGAAGTCACCTGTCATTACATAGCACCACCACCACCTCCATCACCATCCTTGTATCCACCTTTTCTACTCCTAAACCTGAGTCACAGCTGCGGAGAAAAGTACCATAACTTTTTCTGTGATATAAAACATCCAGGTTATTCCATGCTGCCAGAGCCGCAAAGCACATAATGAGACAGAAGCTGATACCAAACATTTTTCAAGCCACAGAACCCTTTCTTCAACAAACATTTACACGGAAACCTGATATGTAAGAAAGATTAACTTGGATCAGCTCTGTTTGAAGTGGTTATGGGTAGTTGCATCTCTACTAAAGCAGGGGTTCTCAAACTTTAGCTTGCATCAGAGTCATTTAGAGAAGTTATTAAAGCACAGATTTCTGGGCTCAACCCCAGAGTTTCTGAGTCAGTAGGTCTGGGATGGGGCCCAAGAATTTGCACTTACAACAAGTTTCCTGGTGATGTTGCTGCTGCCTAGTGTAGACTGGGGGCCCTGGGAGAACCACAATTGGGAACTGTTGTGCTAGAGGTTAGCAGTTTTATATCCCAAGAGACTTGATTTGAAAGCCAAAGAGTTGAGGAAAGCATTTTACATATCCGCCATAACTGGCTCTTTCTTCTTCCTTGGAGGCCTGCTGTCTAAATGTACTTGGTGGTCAGGCCAGGTGTGGTCCAAGGACCAGCAGCATCAGCTGGAGCTTTCTGTAAATGCCAGTTCATGGCTCCATTCTAGATCTATTGAATCAGAATGTCGGGGGTGGGGGCAGGATCTGTGTTTTTAAGCGCTCTCTAGTTTTGATTCTTATACACACCACAGTTTAAGAACTGTTGACATACACATATGCTAATCAGAAGTCAGGGAGAGCTTAAGAAACTACCCATGGATACAACTAAATTTACCACTTTCAGGACTTGTGGATACAAGAAATACATTTTTGCCAAATTAAAGCCAGTGTTTCTACCAGAAGCTTCCCTGGCCTTCACTGTACTGGTATCATTAGATAAAGTGTTGGATCAGTTTAACTTGATTTCAAAAATGATACAAGGTAAAGAAAATGAAAAAATGGGAGGCCGAACCCATTATGTAGAAAGGATGAATTAAATTTTAGAAATATTATTTATTCTTTTTTTTTTTTAGCAGTACTGGGGATTGAACCCAGGGGCATTCTATCGCCGAGCTACACCCCCAGCCCTATTTTTTTATTCTTTATTTTGAAACAGGGTTTCACTAAATTGCAGAGGGCCTCACTAAGTAGCTGAGGCTGGCCGCGAACCTGGGTCCTCCAGTCTCAACCTCCCAAGTACCGGGATTACAAGTGTGCGCCACCATGCCCTGCTAGAAATATTATTTATTCTTGATAGCAGTGAATACAGGACAAAAAGAAATGAACACTGCTTCATGCTCTAACACATGCAGATACTTCCCTGGGCCCCATGTGACCCTTCTAACAATATGAAGAGTCACCGCTGTGAAGGGGATGAAGGCATCTTCATTGCAGACTAGGAACCAGTCAGGGATTGGCAGAGCTGGGATTTGAACCCAGGTCTGTATGACGCAGAGTCTCTACTGTTGCTACTCTGTAGTCGTGATTATTACTTCCCTGAACTCATCGGGTCCTTTAACCCTTGCCTTATACTGAGCATTTACTGTTTGTAAACACTGAAATTTTCCTACTTTTATTCAAATATGAAGTATATAATAAAGATTTATTGTATAATATGACATGTTGCAAATGGGTGACACTACAATAAGAAACTCCTAAATATCAAGAATTTTAAAATTATTTCTATATTAATTTTAGTGTTAAATTGTTTTTTTTTCAAAGATATTAAATAACCACTATCCAAAAGCTAGGAATAAGTTGGTGAATTCTGAATTGAATTTATATATTTGTATACTGAATCATAAACCAGATCAGAACTTTCAAATAAAGGGGTGTGTGTGTGTGTGTGTGTGTGTGTGTACTAATGTATAATTTCTTAAGTTGTGAATCTCAACCTCACTAAAAGTGGGATAGCCAGACATTTCTGCCACTAGCACGACACGGGAAGCACACTGCATTTTCTATGAAGTGCTCTTGCCAAATAACTGGAAGCTGAGTATAAAGAAGGCTTCAGACCAGCTATAGCTTCGAGGGATCCAGGGGACAGAGATCACGTGACGCCATGAGGAGGGAGCCGCTGAATCCAGAAGGGCGTGCAGTGAAGCAGGTGGCCTAGCTTCTCCAGCAAATGAAAGACTTGAAGAGAGAGAGGGGAGGGGACAGTTACTATGTAAGAGAGATTCATGTGGCCTATCCAACAGTTGCAATATGTCGCCCCAGTTTACTGTCCCATCAAAGAACTAGACTAAAATATGTCCATCTTTTTTTTGGTGACTTTTGAGGAAATTTGTATATGGAGCAGATATTAAAATTACGAGATTAATGATGGCATTGTGGTTATACTTATTCTTAGAACATCTTTTCTCTTAGAGATACATAGGGAAGTACTTCCTGGTGAAATCATATGATGTCTGATTTTTGTGTTCCAATACACCAGGGATAAGAGAGGGAAATGGATGGTTCCTCCTCGTCAGACCCCCGCTTGTATTACCTTCTTGGCAGAGGAGTGGGTTCGGGGGTACCTTGGCCAAAGCTGGTGTCTGCCCATCCCATAGATTTTGATCACTTCACTCTGTTGGTTTAACAGCATGTAGCATGAGCTGTGGGTAAGAGTTTTGTCTTGATTTGTTTATTGTGCTTCTGACCCTAGGTTATATAAACTTCAGGAGGACCGGGACCATCTCGGGTCAGCCACTTTCTACTCAGAGCTCCATACACTGTGTGGCATGTGGCAGGCTTTCACTAAATATTCATAAGAAGAAGAACTGAGAGTGATTTTGATTTATGTAACATTTGCATTTAAGTATTTCCAAATTTGGACTTTCTCTGTAGCTCATTAAAGCTGTTTGTAGATGGCACTACCTCTTACCTTGCTTAGCTGTTTTGAGGGGATGGCCCAGTAAGTGTTGCCTGGGCGTTTGTACTTGAGGACTCAAATATGAAGCATCGTAAACAGCAGTTTCTTTAATAGCTGGTGCTTGGGGTTAGAATTTAAAGTAAAAATGTTATTAGGAATTGACCACGAGGCTTTTCTTTATATAAGTAGACATGTCCTGTCACAGCCGTGTGCCTCTCACAAGCAGTCTCCCTACCCCACGCCTTTGTGGAAAGCTGGCTGCTCTTCTCTTTGCCCTCACTACTACAGGAAGGTGAATTCTTGTTAGAGTTCAAGGCGAGGACTTTCTAGGCTCCTAAAGAATTTGTCAACCTAAGTTTATTCTACCACGTAGCTTTTAAAACCCTGGTCTTGTTAAGAGCCTCAGCAGTCTATTGCATCTACTATGTCAAAATGAGTGGCTGTATTATAAATTGTTCTGCTGTAGCTCCGCCACTTCACCTAAAAGTGTTTGGTCTAAGATGCCACACGGCAGTTACTTACTAAGGTATTATACAAAATAGAAATTTTGCTTTCATTCAGCTAGACTTTGTTAATGGATTCTTACATTATGTATTTGTCTTAAACTTTTTCTGGTTATTAATGTGTTTATTACTTCTTTGACTACATTTTAAGTTGCATTCATACATAGAAACTATTATACACAAAAGTAGAATAGTGTAATTAACCTCATGTACCTACCACCACCTTTAACTCATCATCATATGTAATATCTTAGCTGTGATATCAGATAACTGTAAGACCTCAGTTAATTTCAAAATGTAAGAACTATGCTGTGTGCACATATGTACCTATCACTCTGAAACTCGCTATGATGTATAATTATAATGCACCAATTTAAGAAAGCAATATCAAAGTAAAGAGAAACAGAAATAAAATATAATTTATTATTAAATATACATTAGTGCACAGAATAACTCATGAAATCTACCAGTTCTCTTTATGAAGTAGTAAAATCAAAGTATATCGCTTTGGTGGGTTTTTTTGTGTGTGTGTGGTACTGGGGATGGAACCCAGGGGTACCCCAGCCCTATTTTTTATTCTTTATTTTGAACAGGGTCTCACTAAGTTGCGGAGGGCTTCACTAAGTAGCTGAGGCCACGAACCCGGATCCTCCTGTCTCAGCCTCCCAAGTACTAGGATTACAAGCGTGCGCCACCACGCCCAGCTTGTTTTATTTTAAATAGTTAAATCTTATGAAGACTATGCCTCTTATGGTACTTAGTGCAGACTCCTAGTTAAATTCTGAGTTTTATTATTATGATCTTTTATTTCTTTTTTTTTTTTGCGGTACCGGGGATTGAATGCAGGGGCGTTCTACCTCCGCACTATGCCCCCGGCCCTATTTTTTGTGCTTTATTTTGAAACCGGGTCTCACGAAGTTGCGGAGGGCCTCACTATGGAGAGAGACAGACAGAGAAACAGAGAGAGACAGAGACAGGGAGAGAGAGAGCGAGAGCGGAGGCTGGCCGCGAACCCGGATCCTCCGGTCTCCGCCTCCCAAAGTACTGGGATTACAAGCATGCGCCACCACGCCTGGCTTATTTCTTAATTTTAAAATGAAAATTGGGTAAGTTAAAAGAAAACTAATGATATATATAAAAGCCTTAGACATGTATTTCCTCTTTGGTATAATATCATGAATTTAAGTATTTTTCACCTAAAGTATGTAGAAAGTTTATTTTTTATACTTACTTTACTCTGAATAATTATGAAATAATTATGTGCTACAAATATTTATATATGCTCTCTGATATAATTTTAAATGATGCTGATTAATGGGAAAAATGTAAGAAGTGCACTTTAGCAGGGGCAGCACCTCACCGGCAGAAGCAAGCTCTGCCTTTCAGGAATGGCAGGTGGTCGTCGTGGTAGAAGAGAGGCTGGAGGAACGTAGTGGACGAGTGCGGGCGGGTAGATGGGTTTGAGTAGCAGGCCACGAACCCTTCTTAGTGGCTGTTCTTAGCAGCCTGTAGGTCATAGGTTGGAGCAGAGTTTGCATTTTTTCCCCATCGGAGCGTGGTTTTGGTCAAGGGAGTGGCATGATCTAACTTATGTGTGGGGGATAGGTGGGGGTGGGTTAGGAGGTGGTTTCGAGGCAGGTGGCACAATTGGTTTGTCCTTTGGAGGCGGCAGTGGAGGGACTAATAGGTGGACCTGCCCCTGGATTGGACGTGGGTATGAGAAGGAGTTTCATCTGTGGAATCTATGCTGGGAGGGAGAGAACTGAGAGCACGAGGAGACACGTGGGTGCTGAGTGTGTGGCTGGGTCAGACTGTGATTCCCCTCCTGTCAAGGCTGGGGAGGCGGGGCCACACACCAGTCTGGCAGGTACACCAGGGGCTCAGATCTGGGCACCCCACCTCTGCAGTAAGTTATATTCCCCATGTGTAGACACTGTCTACATTCTGTTGTTTAGGATCCCTGGAAGAGCAGTGGAGAGAACAGTAAACCAGATACAAAATCTTCCAAAAATGAAGAGGAGTAACCCTGCAGACCCAAAAATGACTGCTATAAGGACAAGTAACCGGTGTTTCTAATTGCCTGTGCTTCAAAGGAACTTGAGGAGGAAGGGAGGGAACATAGTCAGAAACAAAATGAAGAGCAAGGAGGACTTACCCCACCTCCAGACACTTTGGTATCTGCTATATGGATGAAAGAATTAGTTATCGCCTGTTGAGGGGGCTCCAGTGGACGTAGCATCCTTGTTGGTTTAACAGGAAGGTGAAGGAGCCAGTTAGAGACGATCCCAGGCATCGGGGAGACTTTGTTAATGATGGATTGGAAGTGTTGCTGGGCACAGAGGCCAGGAGGATGGGAGATTGAGTCAGACTGGGCTGAAAACCATGTAAGATCGGGTCCAGGCAGTGATGGAAGGATGCGTCCTGGGAAGCTGAGCTTCTGGGCTAAGGAAGCTCAGCTTCCTTAGGGGGTGTTAAGTATATCAGACTGAGTCTCAATTTTCTCTTGGAGGGGGTGATAATCTATTTCACATAGGCCCCTTCTGGGGCTTGGTCTCGAGCAGTTTGTGGTAATAAAGTAGACAGAATTGGTCCCAGGGGAGAGGTGCTCAGACCAGGATCTCAGAGGTCCTGGCTTAAATCTTGCAGAGGCTGCTGGCCTGGTGTTATAGATTCATCCTACATGTGAGCAGATCATGTGGCCGTCCCCAGGCCTCGGTGTGTTCGCCTGTGAAATGGAGATTAGCCTGGTCTTGCGGGTATTTAAGATTCAGAGATAATCTGTCCCCCGAACCTCAGGAGGGGCTGGGTTATATGGATGCTTAATGACTTTTTTCCCATATATGTACATAGAAAAATATTTTGTACATTTCTAGCCCTCCCCTCATATTCTGTAATGGTTTGTTCAATTGTTGATATTAACATCAAACTGTTTTTAATTTAGAAATACTTTCTACAGATGCTTGGTCATCTGTCGGGTTAAGTGGATGCTGTGGGTGCGTTTGTGTGATTCCAATCTTGGTTTTAATGGTGAGCTTTTCATGCTGTGCATTTTGTTCTGATATATAAATGATAAAATGTATTTCTAGCCATCTTATCCCAAATAAAGTCATATTGATTTTTGTGTAACATATAATGAAATAGAAAATAATCTCCCAGTGTCTATTCTGTATTATTCACAGAAACAACTTCTAAAGAACAAGCCTGAATTTGTACAATATAAATGCCTTATCTTGTTTATTTGATACAAACTGGCATTTTTAAAGTCAGAACAGAGATAAAAATCACAGTTAATTGTTTTCGTTCTTTAAAATAATGCAGTTAAACCTGAAAAGCTTTTTTATTTGCAGTTAAAACATTTTTTAAATAAAACTTATCTTCTTACTGAATATTTTAAGGAAATTTGGTAGCACTGAAATTGAGTGAGATTGTTTTTGTCCAGTTAGAAAGTTAATAATTTTTTACAGTGATTTATACTGTAGCTAAAAAGACGTTGCTGGTTTTCCAAATCTTAAAGCTGACTGACCTTCCATTTGAACCCGGCTGTAATGTAAACATTTTCCCGAGATGGTGAAGGCTGGGCCGCCAATCTGGAGGATATTACTGGGGTTCTCTTTGAGGGAAGTCGGAATCCCTGGATAATTCTCAGGAGCTTTTTTTTTTTTAAGGCCAAAAGCTGTCTCAGACATTATATGTTTCTTAGTTTTTCCTTGGTTTTGTTAATAATGTCTACTATGTCTCCTGGAAATCTAATTAGTAAAAGATATAATTAACTTTACTTTGAAGTTGAAGGTAAGGGTAGTTTTATTTGGTAGTTTTTCTATCCTTTCCATTCTAGTTGGTAAGATATATAATGTAGCATTCAGGCTACTGAAGTTGAGGTTATTGCCCTACTCCCTTTCAAAATTTTTTTTTTTTTATCTAAAAATAGTTTTGCTCAAGACTAAGCTAAGTGCTATATCAACTCCCTTTCCTCTACTCCCCAGCACCGGCTTCTCAGATCCACTGAGCAGTGTCTTCAAACTTTAGTCATGACCCCATTAATGGTTGTTAAATCAAAGTTTAATGGGTTGAAATCAACATTTTTTTTAAAAAAAATAGAATACATCATTCTTAGTGAGGGCAAGTATTGTCTCATAATACTTTTGTTGGGTTTCTACAGATATATTTGTGTGAGTCTACTTGTAAGGATGAGAAACAAAATACTTTGTTACTGTGGATCAGTCACCATTCAAAGGTTGAAAACTATTACTACATAGAATATTTCAGGTAAAGATTTTCTAGTCTCTTTTTGGGAATCATTTGCATTTTTAAATCTTGAGCTGTCAACTATATGGCTGATATCATTGTTTCAGAAGAAATTTAGAAGGCAAGTTGTTTTTGTTTTTTTTTTGTGTGTGTGGTACTGGGAATTGAACCCAGGGACATTCTACCTCTGAGCTACACCCCCAGCCCTATTTTTTATTCTTTATTTTGAAACAGGGTCTCACTAAGTTGCAGAGGCCCTCACTAAGTAGCTAAGGCTGCACTAAGTAGCTAAGGCTGGCCGTGAACCTGGATCCTCCTGTCTCAGCCTCCCAAGTACTGGGATTACAAGTGGGCGCCAGCATGCCTAGTTTAGAAGGCAAGTTAAAAAAAAAAAAAGAAACTACATATTTTTTAAAAGGTGATTTTTCTATTCCAATTCTGACATTGTTATATGATCAAAAGCTAAATGTCAGAGCTAAAAAAAATCCTACTTTTCTTAACTCAAGAAACATTTAAGAATATCATGCTAGTTAATAGGTGTATTGACATATATAAGGTACAAATCTCCATCTCCAAGAAATTGCAGTAAAGTTTTTGACAGGCTCATGTTGGAATATATCATGTTCATATTTGTTTTGCTTTATCTCCTTAAAAATGGTTGCCTTACACTCTCCGTATTCAAATTCAAAAAAAAATTTTAAAAGATATGTTTGCCCCTTGAATATTGTCAGATTTCTCAAGCCTGTAATTGAGTATTCCTTCCTAATTGAATTTTTCTGCGTATTAAATAAACAAGCTATCATTGAACTATTGTTAATTGCTCAAAGTCATTGGTCTAGATTTGTATTTGGTTCCTAATATGGTAGATGTCTTTATTGCTCCTGGAATCAAAGGAGCACCAATTTGTGAGTTTTAAACTTACAGGATTTTTCCATTGTGAAATTTGTACTATCATAATCCCAGCTCTCAATTTTCTCTCTTTTTTCAAACCTCTTTCTCTTCTGTAAAACATAGATGGTAATCAAGTTATAGTCCAAATATCAAACAGATGCTTCAATATCTTTTTATATCCCCAAGACATTGCAAATCATAATGTGCTGATTAATAATACGGGGCATGATGTTTTTCTGTTAAGTACTATTGAAACAAAAGTACAACATGCGGAAACTACTGCCTGATGATTAAGATTTAATTGAGATTCAAACCAGTGATGCACTCTTTTCTCATTTAAGTAATAAGTTTGTAAAGCTGGCGAGTAGCATATTCTCGTTCTCTCTCTCTCTCTCTCTCTCTCTCTCTCGTGTGTGTGTGTGTGTGTGTGTGTGTGTGTGTGTGTGTGTGTGTGTGTTACTGGAGATTGAATCCAGGGGTTTTCTACCTCTGAGCTACACCCCCAGCTTTGTTTTATTTCTTATTTTGAAACAGGGTCTCAATAAGTTGCCTACGGCCTCTCCAGATTGCAGAGGCTGTCCTCAAACCTGTGATCCTCTTGTCTCAACCTCCCAAGTACTAGGATTAAAGGAGTGCACCACCATGCCTGGCTGCTAGCTGTTTCTTAATCATAGTTTATGGATTAGTTATTGGTGTTTGACTACAAATGCCAGTTTTACATCCTGGTACATATTTTATTTTCAGGTTACAGAATAATAATGCTACTCCTTAAAACATTTAGAGCCACTTGGAGTTCATTTTGTCACAGCAGTATCACTTTAGAGATATGAAAAGCAGGTTAAAATGCATAATTGGAGCACTGGTTTATTTCCCAACTTATACATTTAAATCACTTAATAATGTTAATTTCTTTTGATGTTTATAAGTCATTTATATAAGCTGTCTGCTCTGCCTAACAGTAAATTTTCTCATATTATCTTTATTGAAGTTTTTTCTTTTGATGTGAGTGAACAAAAGTTGTGATTATGACAGAAACTCCAAGGTGAAGGCTGACATTCTGTATCTTTGATTCATAGTGTACAAATAAAAATAGATTCATACTAAGAACAAGCTGTCAGGTGTAATTTAAAATTGCTTTATGTCACATCTTAATATAAATATGATTTGTGTGTCTGTCATGAAAGTAGACTCTTGTGTACTTTGGGGTGGAACTTTACTTAATACCTGCATTCTATAATATTGCTTGCATGAAAACAAATGCTAATTTATATTCTTCTAGTGTTTGCCACATCATTATGTTTAAAATGTCTCAAAATCAGCTTAATCATTTTTTTTCTGGCTTCATTTTATTTTTGAAGTTAGTACTGCTGTTTGCTATATAGCCAAAAACAAACAAACAAAAACTCTGTCCCCCTCTCCCAGTTGCTTTGGTGCTCATCCTGAATTAAATAGATTAGTTGATGCATCATGATAAAACTTTTGTTAAATACAAAGTATGCTTTAAATACAAACAAACTGTGGACTCCTCCAATTATTTTTATTCACTATACAAATATTGCTGTAGTTGATCATCCATTGTATTGGAATAAGTAGGGAAAGAATTGAATTTTTGCACACGTGATTGACTTTTTATACAAAAACCAAGGCTAGATGTCTTGAATAAGAAATTTGTATAGAGCTAACATTTGATAAGAAATAATAATGAAACTGTTTATTTTCATTCTAAAAATAGTAAAGTTGCATTCCAAAGTATAAAAAATATTTCAGACTTGAATTTTATAATATTTGATAGAAAAATTAGGACTGTTGGCCGGGCGTGGTGGCGCACGCTTGTAATCCCAGTACTTTGGGAGGCGGAGACCGGAGGATCCGGGTTCGCGGCCAGCCTCAGCTCTCTCTCTCTCTCTCTCTCTCTCTCTCCCTGTCTCTCTCTCTCTCTACTTAGTGAGGCCCTCCGCAACTTCATGAGACCCGGTTTCAAAAATAGGGCTGGGAGTGTAGTGCGGAGGTAGAACACCCCTGGGTTCAATCCCCGGTTCCGCAAAAAAAAAAAAAAAAGAAAAATTAGGACTGTTGAACTAGGCAGTTGGCAGTATTTAAGTTATCATTTCATAAAAGCAAAATTACTTTTGAGCACCCTGATACCATTGAAAAGGAAGTGTCCAATGGCTTTTCTATCAATGTGAGTAAGTTTGCATTTATCATTTTAGATGATGTTAGTTACTATTCTGTACTTGGTGCCAGGGTATTTGGGAAAGTATGAGGGAGAAATCCAAAGGCAAAATCTTTTTGGTGTAGTAAACAAAGTTTTGTTTTATTTTATGCTAACCTGATAGGAAAGTATATTGGTATAATACATACACACACACACACACACACACACACACACACACTGAGGAAAGTGACAGTTCTCTGCTAGAATGTTTGGTGTTTGTGTGTGTGTGTGTGTGTGTGTGTTTGTGTGTGTGAGAGAGAGAGAGAGAGATGATGATGATGATGAAAGAGAGAAGAAAGAAAGAAAAGAAAGAAAGAGGAAAGAAAGAAGAGCGAGAGAGAGAAAGAGAGAAAGAAGAAAGAAAGAGAGAGAGAGAAAGAAAGAAAGAAAGAAAGAAAGAAAAAGAAAGAAAGAAAGAAAGAGAAGAAAGAAAGAAAGAAGGAAAGAAAGAAAGAAGGAAAGAAAGAAAGAGAAAGAAAGAAAGAAAGAAAAAGAAAGAAAGAAAGAGAAGAAAGAAAGAAGGAAGGAAGGAAGGAAGGAAGGAAAGAAAGAAAGAAAGAAAGAAAGAAGAAAGAAAGAAAGAAAGAAAGAGAAGAAAGAAAGAAAGAAAGAAAGAAAGAAAGAAAGAAAGAAAGAAAGAGAAGAAAGAAAGAAAGAGAGAAAGAGGGGAGGGAGGGCGGGCAGGCAGGAAGATCCTGGCGCTTGAACCATTCTACCTCTGAGCTGTACCCCAGCCCTATTTTATTATTTATTTTGAAACAGGGTTTCACTGAGTTGCAGAGGGCCTCACTAAGTAGCTGAGGCTGGCCGAGAACCTGTGATCCTTGTTTTGATTTTAAAAGAACATCTGAGTAGTATGGTCTTTTTGTTATAAAGTAACAGGCTTAATATAGTGGATATCTGTGCTTCCTTTTTCATTTAAGAGTTTGAAATTCCCTGTGAGTTTTGCCTGTAAAGTCCAGTGACCTGTCTATCAAATAATAAGACAGAAGTCAAGTGTGTAGGTCAATTACACATCTTTCTATGAATATGCCTACCTTTTTTTCTTTAGCCTTTCTCAATACTAAATTCATTTCTTTGGGTGAAAGTTAAGAGTTCACTATCTTGGTAGCAACTCTATAAGTGAACAAATATTCTTTAAAATTTTTTAAATATGCACATTACAGAAAAATTGCAAAATAGAAAAAAAACCCATTATTTCACTACCCTAATACAACTCACTCACTCACTCTTTCTTTCCTTCTTTCTCTCCCTTTCTCTCCTTCCTTCCTTCCTTCTTTCCCTTTCTCCCTCTCTCTCTCCTCTCTCCTTCCTTCCTCCCTCTCTTCTTCCTTCCCACCCTTTCTTTCTTTCCCTCGCTCTCTCTCCTCTCCTTCCTTCCTCCCTCTTTCTCTTCCTTCCTTCCTTCCTTCCTTCCTTCCTTCCTTCCTTCCTTCTTCCCTCCCTCCCTCCCTCCCTCCCTCCCTTCCTTTCCTTCCTTCCCTTCCTTCCTTCCCTTCCTTCC
>PVJS01001493.1:0-11608 GCA_004027185.1 Glis glis | reverse complement strand
TCTTAAAAGATTCTACTTTTTGTGTGTGTGTGTGTGTGGTACTGGGGATTGAACGCAGGGGTGTTCTACCTCCGCGCTACGCCCCCGGCCCTATTTTTTATTCTTTATTTTGAAACAGGGTCTCACTAAGTTGCGGAGGGCCTCACTAAGTAGCTGAGGCTGGCCGCAAACCCAGATCCAGTAATTATTTTTAAATTCACTTGAACAAGTGTGCAAGTACCAAATTATAACCCTTAGGAGCCTACCAAGATGTTAACTGATACTGGCAATCTAGCATGCCTCTTGCCAACCTTGGGACAAAGCTCTATCCGTAATCTTTGTAAATATGTAAATTTAAAGAATTGTGTTCCTTTCACATTTGCTCCCATAAAATCTGGACAAGGAAGTCTGTGTTCCCAGCACAGGCATGGGGCACCCTGGTTGCGGGCCAGGCAAGACCCTGCTCTGTCAGCTGAGTGCTGGCTTTCCATGTTGGCTCTGTTCTCACCTTGGTTTAATTGTAAAGTAATGAGCAAATGTGTGTGGATATCTTTTGTCATGAGGACATTGAAGTTTGGAAGTTTTAACCTCTTTTATGAATATGGAGTGTTAGCCAGGCGTGGTGGCGCACGCTTGTAATCCCAGTACGTGGGAGGCGGAGACTGGAGGATCGGGTTCGCGGCCAGCCTCACCTACTTAGTGAGGCCTCCACAACGTCGTGAGACCCAGTTTCAAAATAAAGTATAAAAAATAGGGCCGGGGGTGTAGCGCGGAGGTAGAACGCCCCTGGGTTCAATCCCCAGTACCGCAAAAAGAGAAAATAATATGGAGTGCTTCTGGTCTGACTTGGGTGTTCATAATAACAGTTTATCTTTGAAATCCAAAATTTCTTACTATTTCTATCCTAATTTGTTTAATTTGAGAATATCCTGAGATCTCAAAGTAAGCTGTTAAGATTATTAAATAATGCCTGTTATAGTTGTGTATAAATTTTGCTTTAAAAGGGATTTTGTTAAGCCAGGCATGGTGGCGCATGCCTGAGTAATCCCAGTACTCGGGAGGCTGAGACAGGAGGATTGAAGGTTCTCGGCCAGCCTTAGCAACTTAGTGAGGCCCTGTTTCAAAAAATAAAAGAATAAAATAGGGCTGGGGTATAGCTCAGAGGTTGAACACCCTTGGGTTTAATCCCCAGTACCACCAAAAAAAAGATTTCGTTAATAAATACTGAAAATCCAATCTAAAAAAAAAATAAGAAATAACAAATATAGGCACCCCTTTGATTTAGCAAGAAATTGGTTGTCCCATGGAAGTAACACTTTAAATAAACCAATCTAACTATAGATGCTACTAGTCTGACTTCTGAGAGGGTGAATTACTTTGTAGGTATTCTTTGAATGATTCAGATAATTTTATGGTATTCCTCTCTCTTTACTAATGCCCTCAGTAGGTTATTGGTTCATCTTTTAGTATATCAAACTTTTTTTTTTGCGGTACTGGCGATTGAACCCAGGGGCATTCTACCTCCGAGCTACACCCTCAGCCCTATTTTTTATTCTTTATTTTGAAACAGGGTCTCACTAAGTTGCGGAGGACTTCGAGGACTTCACTAAGTAGATGAGCCTGGCCGCGAACCTGTGATCCTCCTGTCTCAGCCTCCCAAGTACTGGGATTACAAGCGTGCGCTACCACGCCCAACTATATCAAACTTTTTTAATAAACCAAGGAAAAAGTGAATTGGCTACTATGGATGTTCAGTAACTGTTGCCGTGTGTATGTCTGTGCGTGTGTGTAAATGTGTAACCAGTAGTGGTATTCTATATGTTGAAGATCCAAAGATGAATTGGCCTACCAATGAAAATATTATATAGATGGGAACAGGGATAGACACAGTAAAAGGTAAGTTCATTGTGTTGGGACAACTGTGTGGCTTATCAAGTGATAGAGATGCAATGTGCTGCTCATGCCTAAGTGCTGTGGAGGGGCACTCATTCAGTTTGAAAACCCAGAGAACCTTTTCTGAGTTAGTGTTATATATTCGTCTTTCAAATCTATTGAGGTTAAAGTTAATTTTGCATCATTTTGAATAGTTAAATGTCAAAAGAGAGCCAGGCGTGGTGGCGCACGCTTGTAATCCCAGTACTTTGGGAGGCAGAGACCGGAGGATCCGGGTTCGCGACCAGCCTCATCTCTCTCTCTCTCTCTCTCTCTCTCTCTCTCTCTCTCTACTTACTGAGGCCCTCCGCAACTTCATGAGACCCGGTTTCAAAATAAAGTATAAAAAATAGGGCCGGGGGTGTAGCGCGGAGGTGGAACGCCCCTGGGTTCAATCCCCGGTACTGAAAAAAAAAATGTCCAAAGAGGTGGGTAATGAGCACAAGTTATTTTGCCTGTGTGTTAGCTCAGAAACTTATGCATGAAAATATAGTAGAGAAATTCTCAACTGTGCCTTTCTCTGTGTCTCTTCACCCCTACTTCCTGTGTCCTTCTTTCTCTTCTTTACCAGCATCTCAGGCCCTCAATGCCTCATTTAAATAAACAGAGTACCGGTTTCATGAAGGTTCTAAAACATAAGAAGATGGTAGATAATTATTTTTTGGTGATTTCAAAATAGACTTCTTACAGCCGGGCATGGTCGCGCACGCTTGTGATCCCAGTACTTGGGAGGCTGAGACCGGAGGATCTGGGTTCGCGGCCAGCCTCAGCTACTTAGTGAGGCCCTCCGCAACTTAGTGAGACCCTGTTTCAAAATAAAGAATAAAAAAATAGGGCTGGGGGTGTAAATGCCCCTGGGTTCAATCCCCAGTACTGCAAAAAAATTTTTTTAAATGGACTTCTTACATATTTTTATTTTTTAAGCCTATGTTCCCAAACCTTAGGTTATGGTAACATTGTATGTTCTGCAGTTTATGTAAAGTGGGGGGGCAATTAGGCAGCAGTTGTAAATACCAAGCACTTATTTCGTTTGTTCCACAAACATGAGCAGCTACTATATACCAGCTATATACAGGAGTCATTACGATATTTCCCACCTTCTCAGAGTATTGTTGCATTGTGATTGACCTCATGCATAAGACAGAAACATAAGTGGATTGTTTGTAATACAGCGTGATAAATGAAGGACACAAATGGGGCCTTGAGGAGTACAAGGTGCTACAGATATGGCATCAGAATATATTTTCTGCATAAATTACTGTACTCAAGAAAACTATTATACTACTCAGTGTGGAGATGCAAAAATGAAAAGATCCTCTGTGGATTTATGTTTTAGTTTCTTTTTGGAAAAAGTGAGTTTTAGAAATTTAACTAGGGACATATTTAAAAATAGGCCTGGGGATGTAGCTCAGATCTAGAACTCCCCTGGGTTCAATCCCCAGTACCACAAAAGAAGACGGAGAAGGAGGAGAAATGTGCAGTCAACTGCAGTGCTAACCTAGTTAGCCTTAACTTGTTTTTCTTACTAATCTCATTTTCTCTTGACCCTACATTTCCTACGTTCCCCTCCCCACCATGTCTTTGCACTCTTGGAAAGAAAAAAAGTACCTGTATTAGTCAGTGTGACAATCGATCCCGTTTAAAATTATGTAAAGAATAGATCTGTTCACTAAAGAGTGGTATCAGTTTTCACCTGGGCTGATAGTTACCTTTTCCCCTTAGAAATCACAAAGGCTCATTGAATACCGATTGCACTGGGCATGTTTGCTTCAGTCCACCAGAGGAACTGGCACCCCCACGGTGGGTACTCCATCAGTAGCACAATCCCCGGAAGTACCGACTAAATGCTTTCTGCAGCAACTACCCAAAAGTTGAGAGAAGGACAGACAGGAGAGAGGATTTGGGGAAGGAGGGAGGAAAGAGATTGATTGAGACTGGGTATATGTGTTTTAACTATGCATCCAGAATCACCAATAAAACAAAAACAATTCTATATTCTTTAGTTCAGTGTAATCCCAAATGTAAAGACCACTTGTATCAACCTCATTCTTAGCCCAAAATACACATTTTTAACTGATGCTGATTTATGTTCTACTTAATAATAAATGAGAAAGACTAGAATGAAACCCAATTCTGCTTAAATCCTCGGAGTTTGAATTTGACAGCCTTGCCGCCTAAAAATGGGTAGGGGTGTTAAATAATAAAGTAAGCCAAGAAATAGCTGGTTACTTTGAAATAAGTAGGTATTATATTTTCTTCAAGATTACCTTCATGTCTGTTGTATATTTGTATTACTGAAACACTGTTTCTTAGAATGTGCCCAGAATTTCACTCCGAGAGCACAAACACTATGGCATTTTGCTTATAAAATGTCAACTCACAAAAATACAAATGGCGACATGAAATAAATTCCAGATCAGAGGCACACAATGGGAAGAGTTTATCTCATCCCGCTCACGTCATTCATCTTCTTGATGCAGCGGTTCTATGGCACCCACCTAAGGAATTGAAATGCCCAGTGTCAAGCCGGGCGCTGCCTCGAAGCCCTGGCCAGCGTTCGACGAGAGCTCGCTTGAGCCGTTGGGGAGCAGAGCTGTGACAGGGTGACTTTTCCAGGAGGGAGAACATCTTCAAGAGAGTTTCTGTGCTGGGTTCCCTCTTTCCTCCGCCTTGTGCCCTTTCTTCCTCCCCTCCATCTTAAATCTGAGTGGAAAGAAAGCAGGACTCCATCCACGATGATAAAGTGATAGTAAAAATTTCCTTAGCATTTACAATTTACGCACACAAACACACACACACACACACTCACACACACACAACTCGCCATCTTTTATTGGTCTCTGGAGGTGATTCTTTCTGCTATCATCCTGGGAGTGGGAGAGCATAGATAAAACAAATATGCAGTACAAACTATAAAATCATGGAAAACATCTTAAGCCTGTTCTTCAACTACTGTATATTGGGTGATAAAGCATGTTCTCAGATCTTATGAGCCATGACTCTTGGATGTGCGCTTTCTTCCTGTCTTAGCCTTTCTGAATCCAGATGTGTCTTACAGTCACTGCGTGGCAGCTGCCATGACATCCTTGTCATCGCCTTCACACGTGCACCAAAACTTGCAGAATGAGTGTCAGGGCTTGTAAGGAAATCCCAGAGATGCTCATTGAGCTCACATGCTGTCTTTCTAACCTTCATGGTGGCACCGAGATTGATACTGTGTTAAAAGCATGGATCTTGACAACTCGGGGCTGAAAAATAACTCAGAAGAATTAGACACCAAAGGAAGTTTTAGGACCACCTTACTCAACTTACTTCACTTTTTAATTGTATAGGTGAGTGATATATTAAAATTAAAGTAAGTCTAGAACAGCTTTTTCAGTTAGTGTGAAATAAAATTCCTAAGTGATAAAAAATGCACTGTTGTAATTGACAGTTTTTTTCCTTAATGGTACATAAAATAAATGTGTCTTAAAATTGATGACTTTTTAGATTCAAAGAAATTCAGTAGTTCTCCTTATGTATGATATTTGCTGAGAAGTGATCATTGTTGTTAAACACCAAATGCTATCAGTTTGCTAACTGGTCTATTGATTCATTTCACAAACATTCTCCAAGTGCTTACCATGAGGCAGGCACTGTTCTGGGAGCTGGGAATACGTCTGAGCAAAACCAAAGTCTCTACTGTCGCAAAGCCCGTGTTCCAGGGGAAACAATAAATATTAATGACAGGTAGCAAATACCAAGAAGAAAAATAAAGCTAGGTAGAGGAGCAGAGAATAATGGGGATTATTACTGTCTTATGTAGCTAATTCAGGGAAGAGCTCTCTGACAAGTGAGAATTAAATAGGCATTTAAAGGAACTAAGGGCTAGGCCGTGCAGTTGCATGGAGAAGGGCAGATTCAAAGGCCTTCAGGCTGTAATGCATTTCCTTGATTCAAGGAACAAGAAGGAGACAGTACGGCTACACCTGAGTGAGTGAGTGAGTGAGTGAGTGAGTAGTGAATGAGTTAAAAAAGGTGTGTGGGAAGCTGGGCGTGGTGGCTCACACCTGTTATCCCAGTACTTGGGAAGCTGAGACAGGAGGATCGCAGGTTCATGGCTTGCCTCAGCAAGTTAGTGAGGCCCTCTGCAAGTTAGTGAGAGCCTGTTTTAAAAATAAAGAATAAGCCGGGCGTGGTGGCCCACGCTTGTAATCCCAGTACTTTGGGAGGCGGAGACCGGAGGATCCAGGTTCGCGGCCAATCTCAGCGAGCATGTGCACATGCGCACGCAATCGATCTCTCTCTCTCTCTCTTCTCTCTCTCTCTCTCCTCTCTCTCTCCTCTCTCTCTCCTCTCTCTCTCCTCTCTCTCTCTCTCTCTCTCTCTCTCTCTCTCTCTACCTAGTGAGGCCCTCCGCAACTTCGTGAGACCCGGTTTCAAAAATAAAGCATAAAAAAAAATAGGGCCGGGGGTGTAGCGCGGAGGTAGAACGCCCCTGCATTCAATCCCCAGTACCGCAAAAAAAATAAATAAATAAATAAGAAAGAAAGAAAGAAAGAAAGAATAAAAAACAGGGCAGGGGGTGTAGCTCGGAGGTAGAATGCCCCTCGGTTCAATTCCTGGTACCACACACACACAAAAAAAAGGTGTGTGCAGGCAGTGTTGTGAGATGTAAGCCTCAGGAGGCTCTGCCCTGGAGGAGTGACACCATCTTGAGTCTCACCCTGGCTCCCCCTATCAGAGGCACAAGGATGGAAGCAGCAAGACCTAAAACCAGCCCATGGGAATGATCTAGGAGAGATGAGAGTGCCTTGGATTGGTGTGATAGTTGAAATTGTTCAAGAAGTAATACAAGAAAACTTCTCAGACTAAAGAATATAAATCTACATATTAAAAGAGCCCAAATGGTTCCCATAATAATGAGTAAATAAAAATACACACCATTTTTAAGGAACATTATTGTGAAATTAAAGAATATTAGAAAATTTTACACACTTCAAGATTACATACAAAGGATTGCAATTCATAATGGAATTAGAAGGAGCAACAGTAAAAGAAGACAGTGGTACATGTCATCAGAACTTTGGATGAAATCATTTCAACCTTAAACTCTATATTTAGCCAAACTCTCAGGTCATAGGGTAGAATAGGGACATTTTAGACATGCACAGTCTGAAAACATTTACTCCTATGCATCTGTTATCAGGAAACTATAAAGTGATTTGGTCTAGATTCAATTAAATCTAACAGATATTTGAGCACCCACTATATTTTTAGTGTGATGCCGTGCATATAACTATCTTATGAATATTTATAGATTTAAATTGAAAGGTTCAGAAAACAAAGATGATTTAAGACACAGGGCATGCCTTTGACAAACTTACAGCTTATTAATCTTGGATAACCCGTATAAATGACTATATACAAAACATAATGAGTGCAAGTGTTCTCATAAAGTTAGAAACTGCTGGGGGGATTCAGGGACTGGAAAGCTCAGATCTGATTGGGAGCAGGGTTTCATGAAGGGAATAATTATTTAGGATATTTCTCATAAAATCAGAGTTTGACAATCAGGTATAGAGAGAAAAGAATTCTAGTCAAGAAGTAATATAACCAGAATTGCAAAAATGGAAAGCTCACCTTCCTATTGAAGAAGTAGTCCAGTGCTGCTGGAAAGAAGGGTAGGTAGGAAACTGTTAACAGAGAGCCACAAATGTCAGGCTGGCGGTGAGGGTTCATCCTTAGCTCCTTGGGCAGAAGAGAGTTCCGTCAGAGGATTCATCTTGCAGATTGACCACGTTTTGCCCACTAGACGGAACTCATTAGCAGGTGCATAATATTTGTTGAATTGAACTTTAAATGAATATAATAAAAGAATTTCAAGAAAGAGGAAAGGTGATCAGTAGCCATTGCTAGATAGAGGGTGATGATTATTTGTAATTAGAAATAGGGCTGTTCCGAGGGACCGTGGGAAACACATCTCAGGCGAATGGCTGGGGCAGGTCGGACAGTGAAGGGTTAAAGAGTGAGTGAGTGGTGACAAGGCGTCATCGGGTAAATGAGACCCTTGCCCCACTGCATCCTGATTGTCTTGGGTATCCTTCCTGCTACGCTGACTTTCAAGGGGATGCAGATACCTTTCCCACTGATCCATTCCCTTAGGTGTGAGAGATGGCAAGTTCTGAAGCAGTCGCTAGATTCGAGGAAGTATTCACCTGGGCTGGGTAGCAGCGTTGAGGCAAAGCCAAGAGTTGAAGCGGCTGGGTTTTTATAATGGGGGTGTCAGAGAAACACTGAACACACGTGTGAGCAGCGGAGGGGAGGAGACCCCACGCTGGATCTCGCACTGTTGCCTACTTTCTTAAATTAAGTGGAATATTTCCTGGGAACATTTTTTTGGTTTTAATAGGTCTGTTTCAATTACTTCTTGTCATTTCCCCCAAAAGTGTCAAATTTAGTACAGCTTCAAGGAGTCGGGAATATTTGTTCTGAGCTCAATTTCTTGCTTCACAAGTGGGGTATCGTGTGGTTCCACTTCAGTTATATTTCAAAAGGTGACAGGTTGACATTTTTATTAAGTTCTATAATATTCTATTAGTTATGTTCTTATAACTCATAACTCTGATTTGGAAGAAATCTCTCCCTGAGAGCCAAGGAAAAAGAGAGTCAATCTAGCAGTCACCCATGACAATGTATAAATTCCCTTCTGTAGTTTTCAGTAGGGCCCTCCCATAGAGAATGAGTATATAAATATTACTTGTCCAAAAAGATACTTAAGGTAGCATTTTATCAAATATATTTAACCCATCTGCTTTAATTAAGTTTCATTGGCATATTTATGGAACTTATATCTGGTAGTTCAGGGTTTTTATTTTCCACTGAAAATTATGATACTTCAACCTAAACATATTAAAATATATATCTATATTTATATGATACTGCTTCATGTAGTAACTGTACAGTTGGTCTCCCTTCTCCCTTCTTTACAATTTTGATTTTTCCACAACGATTTCTGATGCTACTGCTCTGATTTTCTCGTACTTGCACATAGCCAACCACATCTCCAGTCTTTGTCCATCCGCTTCTCCTAGTCCTCACCCTCAGTTGTCCTAATGGAGTTCTAGACCTGTGTGTCCAACATGGCAGCCACAAATCAGTGTCTATGGAGCCCTTGAAATGTGGTCATCTGAGGGATTGAAACTTTTATTTCATATTACTTATTTTAAATTTAAATTTAAATTTTTTTGTGGAACTGGGGATTGAACCCAGGGGCATTCTACCTCTGAGCTACGCCCCCAGCCCGATTTTTTATTCTTTATTTTGAAACAGGGTCTCACTAAGTTGGGGAGGGCCTCACTAAGTACCTGAGACTGGCCACGAACCCGGATCCTCCGGTCTCAGCCTCCCAAGTACTGGGATTACAAGCGTGCGCCACCACGCAGGGCTCCATCTGTTTCTTTTAATATTTTAATGTGGCTACAGGATAATATAAAATTATAAAATGTGACTCATATTCTATTAGACTGGTCCTGCTCTTAAACTTTGTTTCTAATATGGCTTTCTACTCAGCTTACTGCTTATTATTGCAGACTATCACATTTTACATGATATGTTTTCACTTTGTAAATTACTCGCGGGTGAACACTTTGGTCTTTCTCATGTTGATTCTCGGCACCTAGCACCAGCACATAGTAGATGTACAGCAAACGCTGCTGGATGGAAGCCCCCTTGCAGGCATTTTCTACTTGGGTTCCAAACCTGTACCATGCTTCATGTCCTTGCCAGTTCCACCCTGACTGGCAGGAGTGTCTGACAGGCACCCATCCCGGACACCGTTAGACACGCAGTTGATATGGGCTTGAAGAACTAATGCTTCTCCTTTCTCCCTGAGCTCAAGGTAGATGCATGATAAGTGCTCAGTAAACATTACATGCATGGTTTGTGCTCTTGGCTTTTCACTCTGGAACAATTAAGTAGAATTCTAAGAGGAGCTAAAGTAAGCAAAAATTAGTTATATGATTTTCTTATTAGAGGGCATTCCAAAGCAATTCTAATGAATTTAGAGCTATTGTCATTAACATTTCCATCAATTTGCACAGAGTCAAGAATTGATATAACTGATTTGCTTATTTGGAGGATAACAGATTTTTTTAAAAAATGATTACTGCCTAGTAAACAAGTTTGAGTCAGCTTATTATCAAAGGATTCTCTGTACATTGAAATGGGAGTGGGTTTTCTTGTTTTATCTACAAATGATACGCCTAAGAGGAAGAAGGCAAAACCATGAATCCATTCATAAAGTGTACTTTAGAAATCATTCACTCATATCTTAGGATGTCCATGCATGTACATGTGTGCATGTGTTTGTGTGTATGTGTTGGGGGAGTTAGAGGCAGAGAAAGAAACTAACTTGTTTAGGCATGACCGTCAATTTTCTTTTATTTTCTGTCTACTTATTGCTTTGGATAAACAGACTGGAATACTGCCAAAACTTCAGGTGGCGGAATACTAATTTTGCTGAAATTAGATGCAACAGCCATCCCTGCCAATTTTCTATCTAAATTATGCAGAAATTTGACTCCTGTAGAACATAAATCTGGTCAAAAATAGAGTTCTAATTTTCTAGTTAGTAAGACCTTCAACAGACTAATTATTGTTGTTTTAGCATTTACTTTTTATTTAAAAAAAGAAATCAAAGAAAAACAAAACAGAGTAAAAGTTCCTGTTTTTTTCTGATATAACCCAAATGTAGATTTGCAGTGCTAAAGGATGTAACACTTATAACTTTTTCTGAATAAAGCAGGAGTGAGCCTCAGAAAACAATTAGTGCATCTTTCAAACGTACTATAGTTATTGAATAATTACTCAAATAATGGTCAGTAATGGAATACAAAGGGTTATCTCTTAGCTAATCCTCAAGTAATGGAATTGGTATATCTCTGATTTTTCTCTTAGCCTTCCAGGGCTTAGAAGAATGAGACAAAAGTGATTATGGGGACTAGAGGGAGCCACTGGAGGCCACAAGGAAAAGGAGACCTTATCTTAAGCAATTAATCAAGAAACTCATATTGTGGGACAATTATTCAGAGTTAATTCTAAAATAGCTTTAGAGCCCCAGGTCTTGAGATATTTTTTTCCAGAATTTTGTCAAGGTCATTTTTAGCACCGGGACAACCTTAAATTAGAATAAGGGTTTGGTTAAAGGTATATATATTGCTCTACACCTAATAGTGTATGCAATATTAAAATGCAATGTCAGACGATATAAATGCATTTGTAACTTTTTGTTTTTATTTTCATTTTTATGGAAATGTACAAAATAAAATAAGGCTTAGTCCCAAAGATAAACAGGCTTTATTGACACGCGTTCTCAAGTGCGTTGGCCTCTGGCATCTGCCGCGTTGGAGGACTGTGCGGGCTTTTGCAGTGAAGCCAGTTTGCCTCCTCTGGTGGAATTGCATCGTACCCCTCACTCCTCACGCCTGCTCAGTGAGTTTTCGGGTGAATGTCATTTCATATAACTGATTTCCTAGTGGGTATGGTTAATTCTGACCAGTCATCTTCAGCTTTATATTACTGTACTTCTTTCCATTAGTGAAATAAAGAACAGTTATTTTCTCATTCTTTTGTTTATTTGTCTTATCTAATCATTTGTCTTGTTTGTCTGTGTGGTGAACGTGTGCTTCTCTACATCCTTCCTGGGTCTTTTCTTCCA
>PVJS01001492.1:0-97080 GCA_004027185.1 Glis glis | reverse complement strand
AACAACCCAGGCATTGGCAGAGAGTGACCAAGTGACCACAGTTCCCGGTACCCAGCTCTGTTTCTTAGGGGCACAGCTTCCTGGTCTGTAAAATGAAGGTAGTAATAGGACCTCGCAGGGTTGTAATAAGGAACTGGTGAGCCACTACCGCAGCACCCGCCGAGTCCCCGAGAACAGTGCAGCTGAGCACTGAGCACTGTTACCCTTTGAAATGTTGCTTTCAGATCCTAGGAAATGAAACTACTCTCCGAATGGCCACGCTCTCTGGAAATACCTGCATGTCAGTCTGATGGGTAGAAAGGACGAGGTTTAGAGGCCCCGGGGAAATGTTAAGAGATCTTCTAGGGCAATCTTTCTACAGTTTTGTTCCAACCTAGGAGATCTCGTTAAAATGCAGATTTGTCTTCGGTAAGTCTGTAGGAGGCTTGAGATTTTGCATTCCTAATAGAGAATGGTGAAGCTGCTACTGGTCCACGGACCATGCTTTGAGAAGACCAATACCCCCTCTGTTTCCCAAATGGGACCCAGAACACCAGAGTTGAGTGTACCAGAAGGAAAAGAGGCACAGGCAGGGCCCAGGTGCTTTGACTCCGGGTCTGTGGTTCCATTGACACAGAAACACAAATATCATGGCTCCTGACAGCAAATTCTTCCCAGCTGGTAGCGGGGAGGACAGGCATTTCGATTGATTTTCCATAGAAAGGGGGGATCCTCCAGGGAGAACTAACTGTGTTCACGGTCTGTAAGAATAGGATTACATCCTAATGTACATGTTAAACACGTGCATTATTTCTAGTACTATACATAATCATCATCAATTTAGTCATTGTCAACGGACTAATTCAATTATTTCAATTTTTTTTGTATCTTTTGAACATCTTGGACATGTGAGTCTTGTTTTCCAACTGTGTATTTTATGAATTATGAATACAAATCAAGTGTTTCCAATGAAATCTCACTAACATGTACAGGGAGGGAGAAGGGGGTGTGGGGTGGGATGTGAAGGGAAATGCTCCAAGTGGTAGCTGCATGTATGTTTGTATCACTTTAAACCTCACTATGATGGATAATTACAATTCACCAATAACAGTATAAAAAGTTTATCATCCCCTCTGAAATTTCCTCTAAGTATAAAATATATGCAGCATTTCAAAAACTAAGCACAAAAAGACATACATTAATAATTTCAGAAACTAAGCACAAGAAAGTTGTAAATTAACAATTTTAAGTTGACTACCTATTGAAGTGACCATATTTGCATGTATTGGATTAAATGAAGTATATTATTAAATTAACTTTAGTTTTTTTTTCTAAATGCCAACACAAAAACATTTTAATTTGCATGTATGGCTGAAATTATATTTCTCTTGGACACTGGTTTAGGCTAATGGATAGATGCGTGCAGAGATAATAGATGGATAGTATCGGCACTATGTATTTAATTCATAATCTCTATATAAGTTAGATTTATAAAATTCTCCTACATATAAACTATTCGGGATTCTCTTGTGCACACCTGCCCTCTCAAATTGATTATATATGCACCTAAATGTGATATGTAATTTAAAATGTTTGTTCAAACACTCCAGGTTATTAAATTCCCCCACATTTTTTTCTCACATTAAATTACTTTTCTATGTTTATGACTTGAAACGATGACTATTCAGTCCAATATACTTGAAACCCAACTTCATGAGTTACTAGTTTCCCAATGGCCTGGGGAGGCTGCCTGCTCCCTCCCTCCCTCCCTGATGTAGGAGCATCACTGTATCAGTGAGGGCAGTGGACACGCTCCTGCCATGCAGCTCAGTGAGCAGTACGTCTGGTGCTTGGTCCGGGGCTTGGTCCAGATCTTAGAGAGCATCAGTGCCATAGTACACCTTGGTTCTCAGTAGGTAGAAGAGTACATTGGGAAAATGATTTAGCCTACTGATTCCCAGTGTCCTTCTCTTAAAAAGGGAATATGGAAGAAGCGCATGCCTGCATGAGTATACAATAGTAGGTCGCTGGTAGGGTCTTGGCATATTGCCTGGTATAAACCAAGCATTCAGACTACACTGTCTATGGGGTTGAAGCTTCTAGTGCTCAGGCATAATTGCATCTCTTCTCTTCTGAGCACAGGCAGAACTACACTTTCCTGTCCCATTTGTGATTGGATGGGGTATGTCATTGTTAGGATCAATGAATTACAGCAAGAAGCGTGGTGCGGTGTCTCTTCTAGGAGAACCCTTAGTTGTAAGGCAGGAATCTGAATGTTCTCTGTTTGTCTTGGAGAACGCTGACACATTGTGTTAAGAGGTGGCTGTCGTGACCTTGTGTGGCATGATTACATGGCACATAACTCCTCTTTACCTATATTGGTCCTGTATCATGAACAGTAATAACTTCTATTGTGTAGGTCATTAATATTTGGGAACTGTTTGTTACCACAGCATCATCTAACTCAGTCTGATTCAGATGCTACTGCTTGAGACAATATCTTCGCTGAACTACGTCTTTAAATTTGAATTTCCCAGGCTCCTGACTTACAACTTCTCACAGATAAGTACGACTAGCTTGGTCGTTTCCTTGGAAGCAATTGTAAGCCAATCATTGTCTTGGGGTTGACGTCTTCATCCAGTCCCACTAACGTTTCCCTTCCTGAACCAAATTACTACCAAGACTTTCTTTTGAGAAAGTGGGTTATATATGTCGTGTTTGCTTTCCTGAAACAACTTTCACTCCTAAAACAGCTTTTATGACCATGATACTTTTTTAATACTGCACCAAGGCTATTAAAAAGAATGGAAACTACAGATCATAAAAATGTCAACAGTGAAACACCCATTTCCGTGCAAGTTGTGAAATAAAATCAATATATGTTAACCTATTCTTTAAGAACAGAGAAAGATAAAAGGAAATTTGAACATATTTTTCGGTCCTGTTTAATCCAAGTTTATGGCTTATGGCTGGAAGGGACCTCAAAGTTCATCATATCCGATACCTTCAAAGTGTCAGTATCAAGTTCATAGGAGCTCATGTCAAAATATTTAGACAAGAGAGGCAAAGACCACATAAATTTCCAGTAATCTACTTTTAAAGGATAGTTAATGATTTTACAGTTTTCCAGAAGCTAAAATAGCTGAGATTTGTTGCTGCAAGAGCAGAATCCCCTGATAAGCATGCCAAGAAGCAAGAGGATTCCAGGACATCACGGAGCAGTATATTTCAGGTGAAAGCAATTTTTCTATCTAAAGAAGCATCAGAATCCTTGGGGGAAAAATGAAACTGTCCTCAAGAATTTGGGGGGGAGGATTTTTCCAAGTGGCATTGGCCCAATTTTTCCACTTCCCCTGACTTTCATTTCCTTATCTGGTCCCCGGAAACCACACTGATTGCTGACTCCTGCCTGCCTCTCAGCAGAGAAGACAGAAATCAACATTTAGTCCCAAAGCTTTGTTTTTCTCTAAGAAATAATTGCTTGCTGCTTGCCCACGTGAAAGACAGAATCTAGGTGATTCAACCTGCAACCTGGGAAAGAGATGTATGGTCCAGGCTTTGTCCATGTGGACCAGGGTTATCACTGGATTGAGTGGTCAGAGTAAGCATTTGGGGAGAGCTGATAAGCATGAGGATGGCTCCAAGCCAGGAACAGACAGGTCTGTGAGGCTGGAGGAAGTAGCAGTTTTCTGAGACAGTAGAGCCTTGTGCGTAAAATTCCGGTGCCAGATTCCCCGGGCTTGAACCTAACTTAGCTCTGCATTTTCCAGACACCTGACACTTTGCACAGTGATTTAGCCTCTTCATGTCTCTTTCTTTTCTTCAAAATAAGGATGAAAACAATGGTGTCTACCTTAGGGGGATGTTAGATACTTGTTGAAGCATAAAGCCATAGATGTGGCATTACAAAATCATGTTTTTTAATGATTTACAGGATAACATAAGAATATGCACCTAGGATTATAAAACCCTACCTTAAATTAAAGCAATTACTGCTCCTTAGACTTGAGTACCAGGACACTGAAGTGTAGAGTGTGGGAAATGGACTAGTTTTTTTTGCCCTAGCCCAAACTTTAGAAGTCTAGGAGTGCAAACATTCTGACCAGTGGGTGGCGATCATGTGTCATGATGCAAAAGACCACATTTCCTATGGGAAGTTTAGACACTGGGTAGAAATGGAAGAGCGGGGAGGTGAGGAATAGCCAAGGGAGAGAAGAGCAGACACGGGATGGTCACAGTCCTTGTGCTCAGTGAGTTCTCAGCCTGTGAATAAACCATGGGACTGTGGTGATGTTAAACCTCCCAAACCTTCCATGCCAACTGCCTACCTAATTCTTGCAGAGCTTTGGGCATTGAAAAAATAATATCAGCCGGGCATAGTGATGAATGCCTGTAATCCCAGTACTTGGGAGGCTGAGACAGGAGAATCACAGGTTCAAGACCAGCCTCAACCACTTAGTGAGACTCTTAGTTACCTAGCGAGATCCTGTTTCAAAACAAAAATTTAAAAAAAGCATTGGGAATGTAGCTCAGAGGTAGAATGCCTCTGAGTCCAATCCCTTATACCACAAGTAAGTAGATGAATGAATAAATAAATGTAATATCATTAAAGATGAAGACCGTGGAGGCCAGTCTCTGCAGGTGGTCAGTCCTGAGAACTGTCAGGTAACTGGATCAGAAGATGGCGCCTTGGTGTTTAAAGAAGCTGGCCTCAGCACGGATGAGCAGAGGGGTGAGAATCCTACCGCAAAACTGCCTTGCATTCTTGGCTTGCTTGGCTCACAGGTACCAGACTGAATGCCACCGTGGGACAGGGAAGCATACTCCTTATAAGACTGGTCTCTACAGCGATAGGATCCTAAGATGCTCCTCTTCATAGCATTGCGTGACCTTGAGTCTGTCAACTTTCACCCAGGAGCCTTGGTGACTCTCTCTGGAAAGTGGGATGGACACCATGATAGCAATCTCGTAGGGGTTTTTAACCCCGAGTGAGATCATGCTTATATGGAGTAGAACAATATCTGGACCTTAGGAAATGTAAGAGAATATTATCATTATCGCCCCGCTAGAAGTTGTCATTGACTATGATTCAACCTGTGGGGGTCTGACTGGAGTGTGGGGGGGTCACTTTTCTCTCGTCATTTCCTGTAGCTGTACGTTTTGGTCAAGGCTGTCTTTTTGCTAAGACCTGGTTGTATCCTCCATAGAATAGCAGTGCAACTCCATCTAATCGAGTAAGTAGCTGGGAAGAGACACTGGGATGATGGGCTGTTCATGCGCTAGTAGCCCTGGTGCATACAGAGAAGGAGGGCTTCCTAGGCCCAGGCTGTGGTTACAAGTCTTAGGTCTTCCTTCAGATTTTTGGCCAGAGCAAAAAAAAAAATTGGTAGGATGGAGGAGGGGGTACAATATGAAGCTTGAGACCAGGGGGAACAGGAGAGAATGAGGACAACTGGCCAGGAAGGAGAACAACTGAGATTGATTACAGCTTGGTTTTTCTGTTTTCATTAAAAAACTTTTCTTTATTCCACAGTGTTTTAATATTTTCCCCCAACATACTTTTGTTATTCAATCACATTTTCCCCTAGCTATAATAAATCAACAACTCTGAAAAGATTAGTGGGTATGCATTTTATTTCTACAGTTAAATTTCAATCAGGCACTTGGATCACTGATCTTCGTCTAGGTTGTAAAACATTAATATTTTGAAATTTTAACAGAAAATGATTGTCAGGAGGATGGTTACTGGCTGTCACTTATTAAATATCGACTTTGTCTCAAGCATCGAGCCAGTCCCTCTACCTGTTTGCTATCACTTCACACATGTCACAGATTATTTGCAAGTTCCTGATTTAAGGATGTGGAAACTGAGGCTCAGAGGGATGTGATGACCTGCCCCGGTTCTCAGAGGTGGACCAGAAGCAGGTGGTTTCTAAGACAGTGTTATGAACCACTGCACTGTGCAGTCTCTCCATAGTATTAATCAAGATTACTGAGGGATATCTCATTCTGCCTTCTGTTGAGCTAAGATTATAAGATTATGTAGGGAGGGAATTTAGGCTGCTCTCTGGAATGAGAACAAAGATAAGTGTAACAAAGATGAAAAGGCTCTCGGGGAAGTGGGACTCAGCCACCTGTTTGAAGACATTAGCACCCCTAAGAATGAGCCAGAAGTAAAAAGGTGAGTGACCAATGGAAGCCCAGGGAATGGGGACCTCCTGGAGGGAATGTTGGCGGTCGCCTGGATGCAGGAAGACAAAGACTTTCAGCATTTGGTGACATGGACAGTCTGGACTCATGGGTAAAGTCGGTGGCTGGATTTCTTAGCCCGACGCCTTTAAACAGTCACTCTTACCAATTCATCCTGCTTACTATGCAGCTCCTGGCTATGATTTGGCTCTCCATGAAGGTGGAGCAGATGCACAGAATGTGCTGATGATGTGGACTTGGGGCATCCCGTCTCTGCGATGGTAATTTCTCTTTGTAAATTAATAGATCCACTTCGCTTTGGGAGAGAATTTGCTGATCATTTGGACTTCATGTATCTCTGTGTGTAGGATAGCCATTCCTCATTTTAAATTAATAGGCTGCTTTCATACAGGGAGAAAAAGTGCTGAGGACGTGGGCTTTGAGTTTCCCAGTCCTGGTCATACTTATTTATTTTTTTACAAATTTATAAATTGGCATTGAAGTTTTATTGTCCCTTTTGTAAGTTATAAGGCTGAAGAGCTGGTTATTCTTTTGGGGTTGACAGTCTCAGGTCTTTGGTGAAAAAAAAAGGCTTGCCAGCTTGTTGGGGTGACCAACTTGTCGCTATTTGTCAAGGACAGGACTTTTCCTAGATTTAGCACTGGAAGTCCTAAAAATGGGAAATCTTTCGGGCTCAGGAAATCCAGGACAGCTTGGTCAGGACTAAACCAGCTTCAAAACTGAAAGTTTCCTGTCTCAGGAAGCCCCTCAAATCTCCTATGAATTGGAGTGGTCAATTCCTCCACAACCTAGCCACTTGTCGAGGAAAACAGTATCACCAGATAGCTGAGAAAAAGCCAAAGCGCTTTAGAAATCATACGCGTGTGCCAAGCTAAATTTCACATCTAGGTTTAGAAGGGCTTTAAGCTGTCGCTGTCTTATGACTTCTAGAGAGCAAATCACAATATAATCCACAAGTGTTTTATTTTATAGCTCTTCTACTTAAGACATTCTACAGAAGGCAAACTTCACACTCACACACTGGACTGAGGATGACTGTTTTATACCTGAACTGCAACCAAACTGAAGTTCTTCCTGCCTGGAGACAGCCCACGTTCTTATTTTTGGATCTCTAAGCCATTTGCCAGGTAGTGCATGGTGGTATGGCATGGTCTAGTGGAGGTCTTGTAAGTGGAAGATTCCCCAGCTGTATTGCTGCTGTACCCTCCATCACCCACAGAGAATAAGGAGAGGATGCAAGAGACTCAGCAACACATTCAAAGAACAAGGACCTACAAATAGATGTTTCTCTCCCTGTCTTCGAATTAACAGCAGTTCTGAGGATTCTCCCCCACCCCATCCTATCCAGCTTTGTGCTGGTGTTCAACATAGCCTAGCTGGCCACATCTGCTTCCCCAACCTCCTCTTACTCTTTTACTCATGCCTGGTTTTCCTTTTACCTTAAAGCTTCTTTAATACCCAGCCTCTACATCCTAGAATTCCTCAGGGCTGATTTCTGGGATCTGTTTCTCAAGCTCTTCTGTTTGATTCATCACCATGAGCCACAGGCTGGCCCCAGAGCAGGAGCAATGTGTCTTGTCCAAGTGAAAAGCACGCTAACATACTAGATTTCTACAACGTGGTGCAGATAAAGTAATCTAGGATATCTCATTGATTTTATATTGGTTAAATGATGGAATCGCCATTACACAATATATCCTATTACAGATGTCATTACTACAATCAATTAATTTTCTTTTTACATGTTAAGTGTGACTATTGAAAAATTTAAGTTTACATATGTGGCTCATATTATATTTCTGTCTGACAATGCTGCTCTAAAATCTCTTCCTAAATGACCTCCACGATCCTCACATAACTTTTATTGATTAATCCAATAGATGTATTTCCAGCTCTCAAAGTAAGGTTCACCTCTGTCTGACTTTTTATGGCACTTCCTCTTGGATATTTCACACATTTCTCACACCTGGCCTGATCTTGGTTCTGTCCCCTCAACTTGCCGCCCTGTTCTCAGTGCTATCCCCTAAAAACATGCTACTCAACTGGTTTTGGAGTTGGAGGAAGGGGCGACAGCCTTCAGAAGTTGAAAGAGACAAGGGATGGATTCTCTCTGGAAACCTCCAAAAGGATCCCTTCCTGCTTACATCTTAATTTTAGACTTCTGAGACAGATTCCGAACTTCTTACCTTAAAGTAAGAGAATAAGTTGGTATTGTTTAAGCCATGTTTGTGACAAATTTTATAGAGTAATAGAAAACTAACAGAAATTAATGAGTCATCCCCCATCTAACTGTCCCAAGATAACCATAACCAATTCCTGTCCTGCCTCTCTCCAATTGTATAGCCAACCCATCTCTTCCAACCTCCACTGCTATGAACACATCTTGGGTTTATTGGGTTTTTTTTGGGGGGGGTGGGCACCAGGGATTGAAACCAGGGGCATTCTACCTCTGAGCTATATCCCCAGCCCTATTTTATTTATTTTTATTTTTTTAAAAAAAACAGGGTCTTGCTAGGTTGATGAGATTCTCATTACTTGCTTGAGGCTATCCTCGAACCTGTGATCTTCCTGTCTCAGCCTTTTAACGACTGGGATTACAGGCATGCACCACCATGCCTGGCTAGCCTGAGTTTATTGTAACAACATCCTACTTGTCTTTCCTTGGGATGAGTTAAGGCTGCCAATTCACTACTATACATCCCACTGAGAGATGTAGTCTATTGCTCCTCCCCTTGAATTTGAGATAACCTTCTGCTGCTTTGACCAACAGAACACAGCAGAAGGGATGCTCTGTCACCTCCAGGGCTGGGTCTTGAGAGAGCTGTCTCTTCTGCTGTCATGTGCTTGGACTGTTCCCTTTGGAAGCCTAGCACCATGCAAGACATCTGAATCACTATGCAAAAGCCCAAGATAGTATATGGAAAGAGGCCACACGAATCAGCACCAAGGTGCCAGATATACGAGTGAAGCTTTCTTGGATCATCCCAGCCTGGCTAAGTTACCATCTTAAAAAAAATAGCCAAGGAAGGGCACGGTTGACAACCAGCTGAACCCTGCTGGGATTCTTGACCCTCAGAGACATGAGCAAATGGAATGGCTGTTGTTTCAAGACTCCAAGTTTGGGATAGTGTGCTATACAGTATTTGGTAAGTGAAACCTCTTTCTCACTTCTGTGACAGCTCTACTCCACCTATCATACAGCTGCCAGCACGGTCATCTTTTAATTATTCAGAGGGTCATGCCTCTGCTTTTCCCTGCTCAGAGAAGAAAACTGAACCTCCATCCTTTGTCACTCATCCTGTCCATCCCTGGAGCCCAGCCATCAGACATCACAAGAATCATTAGACGTTTATGGTCTAACCGCTATTCAATTAGAAATGCACTTATTAATTCGATACTTCTTTATGGTGCACTGACTGTGTGCCAGGTACTAAGCCAAGTGTTGAGGACAGAGTGGAGAACCAATGGGGGTGGGAAATGGACAAAAACCAAGAAGTGGTCTAAGTGTGTGTGTGTGTGTGTGTGTGTGTGTGTGTGTGGTACTGAGGATGGAATCCAGAGGCTTTCCACATTTAAGCTACTCCCCAGCCCATTTTATTTTGAAATAAGGCCTCACTAAGTTGCTGAGGCTGGCCTCAGATCTGCAATCCTCCTGTCTTATCCTCTAAGTACTGGGGTTATAGGTATGTGCCACCATGCCTGACTAGAAACTATGCTTTTTAAAATTACAAATTGTAACAAATGCTAAGAATGGAAAAACACAAGTGTACACACACACACACACACTCACACACACATACACACACACACACATATTGTGCCATGATGGAAAATAACAGAATGTACCCAATCTAAGTAAGGTAATAGTGAAAGGTTCTCTAAAAAGGTAATATTTAACCAGATACTTAAGAGGAAATGATCCTCAATACCACTGTTCCGAGATGAGACTTGATCCTTCCAGATTAAAGCACAGAACCATTGTCCAAAAGAGGCCATACAACTTCACCTGGTTCTAAGATCCAGTCTTCACAATGCCATCAATTTTACTAAAGCACCTCCATCTTCATTTTTCTCTTCTCCATCAACTGCCCTCCTGACTTACTATCCCAGCTTTCAGACCCTAATATTGCCTCCCAAGAGGTCCTTTCTTCCAGATAATCATCTCATAGCCAAATGTGACACCTCAACGCCGACATTAGCTAGGACATTAGCACAGGCATTGGGAATCTCAAGGTCTCATTACCCTAGATGTCTCTAGTTTCATTTAGCTCTGGCACAAAGAGCAACGTGAGCCCTGTAGCATCAGTGTCATCTGGTATCAACTTTGAAGTGGGTGTCCTGGATCCCCCGATGCTGGTCCCTCTGTCCATGGGACAGCATATTCCTAGCACCCCAGGGTGGGTGTGGAGGAGGAATTTTGAGCTGGGAAAGGCACTGCCCACTCATCAGCAGCACCTAGGTCTGATGGTTCCATTATACTTTGGGGTTAGCACAGGAAGAAGACCCATGTGAAGCCACTTTGAAAAGAGGATTTACATGAACTGTGATTTTAGCAATGCACCTGGCATGATTTCAGGGACACAGAATATCTACCCACTCCAATGTAGCTCCTTTGCTGCTCTGATGTGGAGCCTCAATTGTCCACCATTTGAGTCTCCTCTTGGACTGTCCTCTCAGGAGATGCTTATTAAATTACTCATCTATGGGAAGGAGGGAGCACACTATTAAAGATTGAAAATACACTAGAGCAGGGGTGGAAAACCTAGGTTCTAGCTCCAGTTCTCTTCAACCATGTTGGGTGATTTGGGGGAAAACTCTGCTGTCTGAAAGACCAAGACCAGGTTTCCCATCAGTAAAATGGAGAGACCGATGTTCAAGTCTTATTTGTCTTCCAAGGGGCTATTATTGGCCTGTGCAGGCTGTGTAGGAGTGCGAGCCATGGAGCATAACACCTTGGAGACAGGGGCAAACTGCTCACAGGCGAGATAAATAGACTCTTAGGCAAGGGATACAGGCTGGAATAGGTTGTGTAGGGGGAAATAAAGGGAGGGCTAAATATAGGCAACCAAGCTTGCGTGTGCCGCAGTTGAGGGTGACAGTGTCCCAGCTGGAGCCTGAGGATTCAGAATAGACTGTGAAAATAGAAGTACGTATGGGAGCCAGGTGTGGTGTTACACGCCTGTAATCCCAGTACTTAGGAGGCTGAGACAGGAGGAGCGCAGGTTCAAGGCCAGCCTCCGCAACTTAGTGAGATTCTGTTTCAAATTACAAAATAAAATAGGGCTGAGGGTGTAGTTCAGAGGTCGAGCACCCCTGGGTTCAATCCCCAGTAAAACACACACACACACGCACACACACACACACATGCAGGTATAGGATAAGTTTTTTTTGGTGAATATTAAGTCTAAACTAAAAATTTTAACAAGGTAAAATCGTGATTCACATACAAATGAATAAATGTCAAAAATTTAACTTAACCCATTAATTAATTAGGGAGTAAGATGCTAAAATGAGTTCAAAGGAGAATTTTGAAGAATATTCACACATATACACACAACACCCGATATTGCAAAGAGTATAATGTTTGCAGCTAACTTTTATTTATTTTTTAACAGGTTGGAAATCAATCAAATCTCTCCGAGACAAAATTCACTGGCATTTCTATAGACAAGAAGCATTTGCCTTACTATCAGTTTTCTTTTTCTTGTTTTTAAACATATACTTTTATTGGTGCCTCATTGTCTCATGTCATAATGTAGTTCAGAGTGATAGGGACACACCTGCACACAGCACTCAGTGAGCTTATACTTTATCATTTTGCCTAAACCAATGTATCCTTGTCCAGAGATGTGAGGTGCTAATACATCCAGGTAGGGGGCACACAGCATGTTGCTTAGGACTGCAGGCTCCACCCTTCACCTGCCTCTACTGTCCCTGGCAGTTTCATTATTTTATTACTGGGAACATCACTTGACCCCTCTGTACCTCAGATGCCTCTTTGTGAATTAGATGACACTGGATTAGTTAACAGAGGGAGGGTGCTCAGCACAGTTCCTGGGTCTGAGTCAGGGCTTGGGAAGTTTTGGGAAGCCTCTCACACTTCTCTTCCCATTCACTTCTCTTCTTCGGGGAGTCTGTGATCCATAATTCAAGTCAAGTCTGGGTCCCGTGTGAAATGCTAGGCTCTCAAGAATGGAGATCTGTACACTGAGTGACAGATGATAGTCTTTCAGGCAGATGGAAAGTCTAGGTCAAATAGTTTTCTCTAATTCAGTCCAAGGAAGTTGTGGCCAAAAAAAGGATCATCTCAATATCTCTCTTCTATTAAAGGAGTGATCATCAATGAAAGAAACATTATATAAGAGGAAATCGGCTTCTTAAAGAGGACTTGAGAAGCTCTGAAGTCATAGCTCTTTGGATTTTGAAGGATGAAAGACTTGGATTAACAAAGAGGGCCAAACAAGAGGGTCCAAGCAGATTAAACACTTGTGCACTCCACAAGGGACGATCATCCTTCCTCCAAGCTCTGTTGAAGGTGCGATGGCTGTTGTGGGTCTAGAAGGTCAGCTCCCCAGGCCTCAGCCATCTTCTGACTGATGTGTCATATGAGAGCCTGGATGGAAGCCCACGGGTAGCCAAACATCCCTGTGACAGCTTGGAACAATGACATCTCTCAAGAGTTGGAACTACCTGAGGAACCCTAGGTTGTGGCTGACCTCCAGTTGCTACTTCACATCCTCTTGGCCACCTCTGATTTCAGCCGCAGCTGTGCTGGACAGTTCTTTGCGTGCACAGAGGCACCTGGCTCTACCATGGTTGCACCTTGGCTTACCTGAAGTTCAGTCATCCTGAACTGGACCTTCTCTGACACGTGGAGGAACTTGTTCTAAACACCAGGCAGTTCACACACCTGGAGGCCATTAACTTATGGGGGAGAGGAAGTCTGTGAACACAGGCTCTACTCCTCGATCTTCCAGGCAGATGATTCTGGAAGGTATTCCACAGGGGTCTCTGAGGTTCCGGTAGAACTGAAGAAATGAATACCACTGTCTACACAGGCAACCCCCATGATATACTTTTTCTGGTTGAGTTTTGAACTACCCCTGTCTCACTTTCCCCTTGCACTCTCTTCTGCTACCTAGGATGCCTTGCAGAGAAAGCACCTGTACCCAAGTCCTCGTCTTAGGCCTTGCTTTCCAGGGATTCCAGCTAAGGAGGTTGCAATATGACTAGTACATCCATCTTGGAAGGAAAATGGATTAGCACAGATCAAGAGGTCCCATCAGGTAGGGAGGAAAAAAAACAAACAAATCAAAGCAAGAACATATCCTTGCAAAACCATGTAAGAGGCCCAGAAGAGAGAGAGAATCTCATCACCAGACGGCATCTGTAAGGTCGGCAAGTGTCAGCAGTAATTGTTTTTTCTCAGGCGGCACATTTGTTTTAGGGCTCTCCTAGATGCCGACTTCAAAAGCTTTCCAGCTGGTAATGCGCTGTAACACGAAACCACTTCTTCTCTTTCCTACATGTCCAGTTCCATTTCTACCGGAGACACGGAGGCAGAACATCATTATGGAATCCTCATGCTGCTTGCCCTCGGTGTGGTCAGCGGGGCTCAGGAGAGGAGATCAGCCCCTGAGGCCCAGGCCTCTGCTACTCCCACCAGCCCTCAGCAACATGCTTGGCATTCTGACCAACGTGTCGTCAGAATACGCAGCACCCTGTATTCAGGGAGGCCCCGGGAACACGTGCCTTGGGGAAGTTAAGTAGAATATTGAACATCCATATGTCAAAACATAGCAACAGATGAGCAAATATTTTTTCTAGAAGAATTAGCCAATGGCACCCATGGAAGGGGGAAAAAAAATCACACGAATCTAGCAGAGGCCCTGCTATCCAGACCTCGTTATTTGATGTGTGACATGAAATCGAATTTTTCTTCTCACTACACAGCAAAGATGGAGAAAACCCAAAAAGGACAAGAATTATTAAAAGAAAACTCCTCAGAGAGTTCTGGTCTTCTCACAAAGTGGAGAAGCCCAAGTTACACCACACCCTAAACCCAACACTGCATTTAAGACGTGTCCTCTATTTCATTTTAATGCCTCTAAAATTAGGGCTGTGTCTTATAAATGCTACTAAGGATGCATGATGACTGCGTTCAAGACTCAGTGTTTGTCTTCCTCAGGGATGTGTGAGATGCGGGTGTGTTTGTGCTTGACTAGCACCTTCCTCTGGACGCCTACCCCGGCCATTTCTGAGGCAGGAGGTAGTCTTGCCTCGGGAGAGTTCAGATTAGCATTACCAGGTCCCAAGGCTATTTGAGATGGAGCCAGCCAGAGGAATAGTTAGGGAGGGAGGCTAGAACTGGTCACGAAGGGCTCTGTGTGCCATGCTAAGGATTTGAGGCTATGACCTCGGTGGTGAGCTTTTACACCAGAAAATGGCAGAAAGGTATATCTGCTAACTCACCAAAAAGAAGGGTCATCCACTCATCACTTTCTTATACTTATTTTAACTCTTTATATTGAAGCACAATACACATCATCCATATGTTAAAGTACCAAAACATACGTGTACAGTTTGACAAATAGTTTACAGCGGACACACCTGTGTCCTCACCATGGAAATGAAGATGTATAACATTCTGGTCACCCCGGAATCTCTCTACGGCCCCCCTCTTAGCTTTCAGTTTTCACAGGTCACCACCATTCTGGTTTCTATGGGTTCTCAGAGATCAGTTCTGCCCGTTGTTGAATTTCAGTGACATGGAATGTTCTCCTTCCTATCTGGCTTCTTTCACAGAATGTCACATCTATGGAGTTCAACCACATTCTTGAACAATAAAAATAGTACTTTGTTTTGGTTTCTACATACTACCCATCTCACGTTTCCATCCATATTTATCCATTTGTTTCTTGGTGGGCTTTTGGGTTGTTTCCAATTCTGGGCTATTACAAGTAGTATTGTTCTGAACAGCCTTGCTTTTTGGTGTATGGATGTATGTTTCTTTTAGGTATAGCTCTAGAAGTAGAAATTCTGGGTCATTGAATGTTCAGATTTGCAGTATGTGAGAATTATGGTTTTTGGACATCTTGGCCAACACTCAATATTGCTAGTTGGGTATTTTTCCTAAGACATTTTATGTGTGTGTGTAATCGCATTTCTGTATAAACTCCTGGTAATTTTATTTCGCATTTCCTTGAGGATTAATGATGTTAAAAGCTTTTGTATATGTTTAGTGGTCATTTAGATGTCATCATTTGTAAAGGGCCTGTGAAAATCTTTTCCCCATTTTTAAGTGGATCCTGTGCCATTTTGTTACAATTTTAGAGGAATTGTTAATATGTCCTGGATAGATGCCCCCTAATGGATACATATATCACAAATATTTTTTTTCCCAATCTGCAGGCTGTCTTTACACATTCTCAGTGGTGTATTTTGATGAATGCAGCTTTTTACTTTTATTGAAGCTGTATTCATCTCCTAATATGTACTTGTAGGAGATATTTGACTATAATCTTTCTTTCTCTCGGGATTAACATCAGCTCTATTGTGATAAAGACTATGCTGGCCTTAAAGAATAGGGTAGGAAAGAGTTTTACCTTTTTTATTTTCTGAAAGAATTTGTATGAGATTGGAATAGTTTGTTCTTTGAAAGCTTGATGGAATTTGCCATAAAGCCACCTGACCTTGGAATGTTCCTAAGCTATAGAGTTTTCATTTGATAGATGTAGGACTATTCAAAATTTCAACTTCTTCTTTTGTATATTTTGGTACATTGAGTTTTTAAATCTTCTAGAAGTTCTGTCAATTTCAACTTTCAAAGTGATTTTCATAAATATATCCATAATGCGCTCTTGCACATTTTATACTTGGAGGATCCTTAGTGATGTTTCTTTTTACATTCAACTTAATATTAATTGTGCATGATTGCTTTCTTTCTTTCTTTTTTCTTTCTTTCTCTCTCTCTGTCTCTCTGTCTCTCTGTCTCTCTCTCTCTCTCATCATCCTTAGTAGGAGCTTATCAAATTATGCATCATTCAAAGAACCAACTTGTGACTATTGACCCTTTTTTCTTATTGTATATCTATTTTCTATTTTATTGACTTTATTTTTTCATCCCCTTTATTTTCTTAGGTTTAAATTTACTGTGTCTTGAACTATACATGCATTCAAGGCTGTACATTTTTCCTATCTACTCTTACTATTCTATTGGTCTCTCTCCTCAATTATCTAAAATCCCTTTTGTTTCCTGTTTACTCTCCAGCTTCCACATAATGAAAGAAAACATTTGGTCATTGACTTTCTGAGACCTACTGATCTTGCTTAGCATAATATTCTCTGGCTCCATCCATTTTCCTGCAAATGACACAATTTTGTTCTTCTTTATGGCTGAGTAAAATTCCATTGTGTGTCTATACCACATTTTCTTTATCTATTCACCTCTTGACAGACACCTAGGTTGGTTCCATAATTCATCTATTGTGAATTATGCTGCTATAAACATGGATGTGTCATTATCGCTGTAGCATTCTGACTTTAATTCTTTTGGAGGAGTGGTATAGCTGGGTCATATGGGGTTCCATTTGAATGATGAATATTTTTAGCCAAACAAATGCTGCATGCCAATACATGAATCCATTGTTGTAGATTTCTTTATTTTTTCAAATGTTTAATTAATCATGGTGAAAAGAATGATAATGAAACATGATATACTTGCAAGCTCTATGAGTTGCACAATTTACAATGGATGAGTGGGTCTGGAAGCTCCGTCATGTCATCTGAGTCTTATTAAGATGCCTCTGGCTGGGCATGGTGGCGCACGCTTGTAATCCCAGTACTTTGGGGGGCAGAGACCGGAGGATCCGGGTTCGTGGCCAGCCTCAGCTCTCTCTCTCTTCTCTCTCTCTCCCTCTCTCTCTCTACTTAGTGAGGCCCTCCACAACTTCGTGAGACCCGGTTTCAAAATAAAGTATAAAAAATAGGGCCGGGGGTGTAGCACGGAGGTAGAACGCCCCTGGGTTCAATCCCCGGTACCGCAAAAAAAAAAAAAAATGCCTCTGGTCCTTTACACACACGTCAGGTCCCCACCTAGAGTGATCTCTGTCTCTGCAAATCTGCTTTCTGGCCCCAGCAGCTGGATCTGAAACTCATTCTCCCTACTGTCAGCTGCAGCTGGAGTACCTACCCCTTTATTTATTGTCCCATTACAGATGGAATATTCAAATCCCTGGGGAAAACTAAGACCAAAAAATGTACTTGCTTCCTCTGAGAGATAATGCCCTCTTTTCCAGAACTTCTTTCTTTTCTTAATATACTTTTATTGGTGCATTGTAATTAGACATCATAATGAGGTTCAGAGTGATAGGAACACACACGTACACGACACTTGGTGTGTTTCCATCCGGATCCCACCGCACACTCTCCTCTTCCCCAAACTTCTTTCTTTGCCTGATTTATTTTGACTATGGCTTCATTGGTCAACCATTTAATGTGTTTTTTGGAGAGGGGTTAACTTCGTCCTTGCTGATGCTAATGCACTCCTGCTGTGTAGAAATGAGACTAATTCAGATATTGTAAGGGGAGGGAAAATGGTTAGATAAATTAGAAGCATGAATAATTTATGGAGAAATAATTCAAGCAGCTAACTATATCATGCATTCTTTGCTTATTTCTTGAATGATCCATGCACCAAGTCCACACGAGTTAATGTTTATTTCTAGAAACCTTTACCAAAATGAGCAAGAAGGAGTAAATGCCTCATTATCCTCTGAGTGCCTAATGATACATTATTTTCTGTTATAAAACTTCAAGGTTTCCAAATGCATTGTTATAAATCCAAACTGTCACCACTTCTTTGGTAAGAAAAAGCATCCTATAGAAATAAGATGTAAGATTAACAATTTAAGGTCGTATATTTTCATCTCTCCCTGAATTCTACCATACAGGGCGGAAAACTGCAATCCATATTTTTTATAGAAAATATGCGATGAAGACCAATAAAACATTTAAGGACATTTTGGAAAAGCAAAAATGGAACTTTCAGATATAAAACCTTAAATAAGAAAATAGAGAAGACAGACCATCAGCCATGATTAATAAAATAGACATTTTCTAAAATAGTATTTGGGAAAAATAAATAGGTTGTACAGATTGGGCTAAAGTCTAAATATATCCCAGTGATTCTTTCCACATAAAAACACAGTGGAAGAGGCAATAAAGAGAAATTTATTAGCTCAGTGGCTTGAGTCGGATGTCCTGGGTTTAAATCCCACTTTTGGAATTCATCAGCCTTATGACTTGAGATAAATTCTTTTAACATTTTTTGGGGGGGTAGTGGAGCTTGACCCCAGGGACGTCCCACCTCCAAGCTACATCCCCAGTCCTATTTTATTTTTTATTTTGAAACAGGGTCTCACTATGTTGTTAAAAACCTTGCTGAGTTGCTGAGGCTGGCCTTGAACCTGTGATCCTCCTGCCTCTGCCCCCCAAGTACTGGGATGACAGGCATGTACCACCATGGCCAGTCTGGCTTCTTTTAACCCTTTTAAGACTTAACTTTTTCTGCTGGTGAAATGGGAATGAAAATAGTACTCACCTTCAAGAGGTAGTATGAGAGTTGAATGAGAGAGGCCGTGTGAGATTCACAGAATGTGCCTAGTATGTAGCATAAAATGATATTAGTAAGAAAGAATGATGGCAGAGATGTCTTATCATGGTTTTCCTGGTCACAGTGCCCAGGGGCAGTTGTTGTCAACAGAAGTCCAATTTGCCTGACATGATGAAGGGTTTGGTTGACAAAAGGGCACCTGTTGTCAAAAAGATTTTCTGCAAAAAGATGAACTGTTGAAGGAACCATCTGATTTCCATAAACAGCTGAGAGGAGACTGGAGAAGCTCTGTAGGTAACAGGGAAAGGAAGAGCCCCCTCTCGGGCCTCAGGTCCCATCTTCCCTGACTGGTTGGCAGCAGAGAACGTTCCACGGACGTCTCTTCAGAACAATAACAAGGCTGGAAGGGAATGGCTGGGGGTCAGAGTAATAAGCTCATGGCCAACTAAGGGATACCTGGAGATCAAGGATCAAGGAGTATGTATTAGAACAGTTCCTTGGAAAATGGTCTCCAGTCTTTTAAGGATATCTGTAGTTATGCCATTCCCTATGGGAGATCCTACTGTTCGAAGGCCCCTAGTTGAGTCTCCAGTCTTTTTTTTTTTTTTTTTGGTACTGAGGATTGACCCCAGGGGTATTCTACCTTTGAGCTAGGCCCCCAGCCCTATTTTTATTTTTTTATTTTGAGACGGGGTCTTCCTAAATTGCTGAGGCTGGCTTCAAACCTGTGATCCTTCTGTCTCAGCCTCCCAAGTACTGGGATTACAGGTGTGAGCTACCATACACAGCACATTTCCAATCTCTAGAGACCAGGAACTGCCAAGAGCTGTAGGATACCACCTATGGACACTTGCAATTTCTCTGCCCATGTTGTGGTCCACTGATGTGCAAAATCCAGAAAACGTATGTGGGGTATTACTCAAAGTAAGGTGTGTGTGTGTGTGTGTGTGTGTGTGTGTGTGTGTGTGTGTGTGTGTTTTAGATTTGCTTTTTCTTTGATGATAGGGAAAAAAGAGCTGGTGTTAGTAAATTTGTTTTCTGCTTTAAAAAAAGCCACTGTCTTATACTTTGATGAGCATATGCACACAATATTTGCTATTTGATTGTTGCTACCTTTTTCTTTACTAAAAAAGACAGGAAAATTCAGCAAACAACTGCTATGCTCTGGGCCTCAGTGGTATGCAGGCTTCAGGTGCACAGGTGTCTACTTACCCAGGTGGGTTGGAGGAGGTGGTAGGCTAGGACTACCATGTTTTTCTTTGCTAGCTTGTCAGCACTTGCTCAGGCTTCTTTCTGCCTTAAAAATTTGGGTGAGAGCCGGGCGTGGAGGTGCACACTTATAATCCCAGTACTTGGGAGGCTGAGACCGGAGGATCTGGGTTCGCTGCCAGCCTCAGCTACTTAGTGAGGCCCTCTGCAACTTAGTGAGACCCTGTTTCAAAATAAAGAATAAAAAATAGGACTGGGGGTGTAGCTCGGAGGTAGAATGCCCCTGGGTTCAATCCCCAGTACCGCAAAAAAAAAAAAAAAGTTTGGGCGAGACCTCGTAGTCTGATGGTCCCATGTGCTGGGTTGGGAAGGCCTGTGCAGATAGCACACCACACCTTTCTTTTGCTGCCTGAATTATAGACACTGAGAGGGAAGAACTGAGTGGGAACAACTCATGGTCTACACCAGCACTGCCCTCTGCCAGAGCTTGTCCCCTTGGGAATAAGGACCAGGCTCTACCAAGGCAAGGAGACATTCACATTTGGAGCCCTTGTGCTGATTTCTTGAGATTCTACTTCCAAAGTTTCTATTCATGACGAAAGTTGGGCTAAAGTGTCATGATCATTACGTACATATGTAAGAATACCAATGCCAATCTCAATATCATGTATGGGGAAGGGGACAGGGGAGGCTCACCAAGCGCTGTGTGCATGTATGTCACTATCACTCTGAACTACATTATGATGTGAGACTCCAATGCACCAATAAAACTATATAAAATAAGAATAACAAAATAAATGTGTCATGACAACACAGGGCTTGCCCACCTACCTAGAGCTTTCTTGGGAATGTTACTTGGTTTTGCATTATTTCCTTATTTCTAGCTCCTCTGAGATTTCTCTGTCACTTCATCTGATCAGAGCAGTCCTGCCTACTGCAAAGCTCACAGTGACCAAGTCTCTCCAGGGGGAATGGCTCCTGGAGTTTCAGATAAGAGAGAAATCTGAAAAAGAGGTCACCCTCCCTCTATTTACATTTAGAATTCGCTAGTATCTGACTTATGGTAATTGTAAAAGATAGGAGGGTAGAGGCATATCAGAATGCATAGCGAGTGTGCGTTTTTATCTCATTATTGTATTCTATCACCAATAGTCAGGGGCAATTTACCTCTGACGATCCTATATTCCATTTACTTGAAAAGAGAGCTAACTGTGGAGTGAATGGTGGACTTGGGAAACACTGGGTTCGAACACTGGGGCTGCCACGTGACCGACTGGCTCCACGACCTACGACCTTCGTCCCTGGGTCGGGGTTTCCTGAGTTGTAAAACAGGAATAACACCATCTGCTTCCAGGCATTGTTGTGAGGATTAAATCAGACAATGCACATGGAAATTTAATGGAAAATTTTAATTCATAAAATATAAAGCGTTTTCCCGAGACTTGGCGCTAGGAGGATGCAATAGGCATCCTGGCCTTAAAAAGATTTAAGAAACCTTGTGCTGTTTCCATGTTCCCAGAGGTTCTGTTTCTGGGGAATTTGATTTTTAAGTGTCAGGACAACACAAGACTTGTCCATCTACCTAAAATGTCTTTAGGAGTTTTGCTCAACTCTGGGTTGATTTTTTTTTTTTTTAGGTATTGGGAATTGAACCCAGGGGCATCCTACCTCCGAGCTACATCCCCAACCCTATTTTTTATTCTTTATTTTGAAACAAGGTCTCACGAAGTTGCGGAGGGCCTCACTAAGTAGCTGAGGCTGGCCGTGAACCCGGATCCTCTGGTCTCAGCCTCCCAAGTATTGGGATGACAAGCATGCGCCACCACGTCCGGCTTGGGTTCATTTTTATTCCTGATTGTTTTTGAGTTTTCTTAGGTGCTCTTACAGTTTTCACTGGATAATAGAAGAGCACCAACAAAGCTGTACATAAAGTGTCAGAATTACCAAAATAGAAGTGGTGACATCCAATCAGAAGGCTCAAATCCACTCACTCACAGAGGAAGGGAGATGTAGATTAAATTACTTAATCTCTGGATCTGTGTAATAGGGACAACCTGGCCCCTGGCAGGGAGTGGCTATAGAGCAGGGAAACGATGTCTTTGTGAGAGCAGCTAAGGCCAAGCCCAGATAGGTGGTGGGCACTCCGTGAATGGTCCTTTCCATCCTTCTTCCCAAATACATGAATGTTCTAGAATTCCAGAGCAGCCCTGTCCAATGGGTAGCCATTTGCCACCTGGAATTACATAGCACTTAAATACTGGCTAAACTCAGATGTGTCACGAGCCTGACGTGCACACCAGATTCCAAAGACTTAATATGAAAACTGGAATGTAAAAAAAAATCATTAAGCTGGGCAGGATGGTGCATGCCTGTACTCCCAATACTTGGGAGGCTGAGACAGGAGGATCACAAGTTCAAGGCCAGCCTCAGCCACTTAATGAGGTCCTTAGGAACTTAGGGAGACCCTGTTCCAAAATGAAAAAAAAATATATATATATATATAAAAGGACTGAGGGTATGATACAGAGATAAAATGCCCCTGGGTTCCATTCTCAGTGATACACACACACACACACACACACACACACATCATTAATAATGTTCACATCAATTACTTGTTAAAATGATAATATTATATATGTACACATATGATACCTATAGAGTTAAAGAAAATATGTTATTAAAATTGATTTCTCCTGTCTCTTTTCAATGTGTCGGTAAGAGAACTTTGAATGACAAATGTGGCTCGTGGTATACTGCTGGACCACACTGCTGTGTAAAATGAAATTCAGAGTGCTTACAAGCCCACATAGTACTCGGTTTCGGTTATCTACACTTTCCATGGGATCGGTTATTTTTTTCTCCAAGCATTTCAATTAAAATTAATCTCTGGAATGGAGTTTTTGTAGATTCTGATCCACAAAGCAATCTGTTATCTACTTAAATTAATGAATCAGAGGATGTCTTTTTATCTATATTTGAAGAGTATCCTGGAGCTAAGAGCCATAAACACAACAATTTAGGCGTGTGTCAAAATATAATAGCCTAATACCCTATTCGAGGCCCAATTCTTGGATATGTAGGATAATTTCTGAGCTATATATTTTCCCCAATTTGGGTGACAGTTAAATGGATACTAATTTTCCTGAATAGTAACTGGGGAGGTTTTTTTTGCCACCGAGAGTGGTGATTCATAGGTTTTTGAAGTTATCGCACTTGTTAAATCGGTGCATATTAAGTTTCTCCTCATCATCTCTTTATGGTCACAGTAAATGCACAGATGGGTCCTCAGCTAGGATGTTTGTAAAACATATTTCATGTAAGCAAGATCGATATAATTGACCAGCTCTGCAGACTCCGCATTGCTCCCCGTCAGTGTTATAAGGTCTTGAGACAAGGTAATTCATTTTACTGTAGCTGGTTGCTCTTATTTCTAAACCATCCAAGGTGCTTGAATGAAATGAAGTGGAGTCCCATGTGAGTGGGAAGCAGGTGTCTTGGAGGTTAGACGGTATAATGGCCATAACAAACAGACATAGGTTGCAAATGGTTGGCTTGGGTTTGCAAAAAAAAAAAAAGAAAAGAAAATTGGAGTTTATCTCTGTCGGTAATAAACTTGCAGAAGAATTTTTGTCCAGAATGTGAAATCAGGAAAGAGAGGAAAACAAATGTATAGAAGTGATAGTAACTTATTGAGTATGTCAGTGAAGAATAATCAATCGATCAGTGATTGAGAACCAACTGTTAACCTGGCACTGGGTTCGGCACGATGCTTATTTTATTGTATGTCACATTATGGCTTCTGAGCAAGGCTGAGGTGTTACTTCCACTGCACAGAGGGTGGAAAAAAAAAAACAAAGCTCAAAGATATAGGTGGCTTTTCAGGACCATGTGGCTGATAGGTAATGAATGGGTGATTTGATGCAAAGTTGGGGTGATTCTAGGTTCCCCATAGCATTTGCTAAATATCCCAGAATGCATGTGAACAATGATGGGGAATGGGGGAGTTGGCCAGCACTTTCGGTCTACTGAGGATTCTCACTAGGTACTTAACAAATGAATCTTGAGATTCTGAGAAGTGACAGATATGAGTATTGTGATCCCCTAAGGGGCGAGTTAGATATCAACCAACACTATTGCTATTGGATTCCGGGTGGTAGAAGACATATTTTCTATTTTTATATAAAAAAATAATCAAAACAAAAGACAAATGTTTCTCCCAAGTGGTTCCTTCTTCTGATTGCTCTTTTTATTTTACTTTCTGGAACTATTTCCATCCTCAGTCTCAAAACCAGATTAGCCGCCAAAATTATGTCTTTTAAATTGCGTGTTTACAGTGATCATGAACAACCAAGATAAACAAGCCTGAAGTGTAACCTGTTCAGCTTCTGTTGGAACTTTCTGCATTCTATTCTTAAGGGAATCTTAAAATGACAAAAAGGGACCAAAATTATTATTACTTTTAAAAAAATTATGCTCAATTTTTTAAGATACTGTCAAACTGTTGTGCTATACCATTTTACATTTCTACAGTAATGTGAAGGTTCTAATTTCTCCACATTCTTACCAACACTTGTTGTTGTCTGGCTGTTTCGTATGTGTGTGTGTGTGTGTGTGTGTGTGTGTGTGTGTGTTACTGGGGATAGAACCCAGGGACATTCTATCTCTGAGCTGCACCCCCAGCCCCTTTCAATTTTTTGTTGTTGTTGTTGTTTTGAAACAGGATCTCGCTAAGTTGCTGAGGCTGGCCTTGAACCTGCAATCCTCCTGTCTCAGCCTCCCAAGTACCAGGATAATAGGAGTGCGCCACCACGCCTGACTTGTCTTGCTTTTTGATCATCACATTTAACTGAATGTGAAATAGTATCTCATTATGATTTTAATTTGCTTTTCCCTATGACTGATGATGGTAAACATCTTTTGTTATTTGTTATTAGTCATATCTTCTCTGATGAAATTATCATTACTTTTTGCATTTAATTTGAGTAACTGATTAAGAGTCCATTTTCCCTTTAGTGGGTCCAGTTTCACCTTGTATTGACCTCCAGCAAAGAAGTGTGAATTGCTGTTAATTAACTTTCAGATACCACCAAGTCTTCCGGTGTGTAAGGGGGGCCATAGAAACACAGAATCCCTCCTCTGGGAGCTTTACTTTGTGCTTCACATAGAGTAGGCATCTGAGGGATAGGGTGGCTGGGTTGTAAATTCACCTGCAGACCTGAATTCCACAAAGGTTGTGGAAGCCATAGAATCTGACCATGTTGGGCCTGGGCGAAGGACTGGGTCATCTCACCTGGCCTCGTTCATCCACTGAACACACATTATAGATCTGGCTTTGACAATCTAATTATGGGGAATAATTGCCATTTTCATGGTACTTAGATGCGTTAGTCACTGTTCTGAGTCCTTTGTGTGTATTGACTCACTTACTCCTCACAGCATCCCTAGGAGGTTGATGCTGTTCTGAACCCATTTCAAGGCCAAGGACGCTGGCACAGAGGGCAAGCGCGGCGCCGGGTTCCATTCCAAAGCGTCTGGCGCCAGAGCCGTCTCTGAGCCATTTGCAAAGGTGCCGGGTCCCTGAGCTCAGGGCTCAGAATTGAGACCAGTCCGAGCACAGACACACAGACAGCTGTAGTTCAGTGGTGTGAGGAGGGAAAGGCAGCCAGGAATGTAAGAGGGGCGTGGAGGAATCAGACTGCCGGCCACGGGGAAGGTGAGAGGTGTTCCAAAGAAGGGAGATCCCGGCCGGTCGGTCCTTAAGTGTCAATGGAGTTGGCCAGGTGAGCCGGAGCTGGCCGTTGGGGCCGCGGGGGAAAGGACACGGTCCGGATAGGGGCAGCAGTGTGAGGAGAGGGGAAGTGGGCCCATGCAAGCAAGCAGAGTGACTGGGTACAGGGGAGGCAGAGCTCAGCGCAGGGACAGCAGCCACTCGCCCCACTCATGCAGGGGTCCAAAGACACGTGCTGAGCGCCGGCTGTGAGCGGGCGCCATGCGGAGCTGAAGACGGAGGAGTGAATGCAAGAGAGGGAGGGAAAGGAAGAAAAGAGGAAGGGGGAAGGAAGGAAGGAAGGAAGGAAGGAAGGAAGGAAGGAAGGAAGGGAGAGAGGAAAAGAGGAAGGGAGGGAGGGAGGGAGGAAAAGGAAAGGAAGAAAAGAGGAAGGGGAAGGAAGGAAGGAAAAGAGGAAGGGAGGGAGGGAGGGAGGAAAAGAGGGAGGGAGGGAGGGAAGGAGGGAGTAAAAGGAAAGGAAGAAAAGAAGGGAGAGAAGGAAGGGAAGGATAAAGGGAGGGAGGAAGGAAGAATGAAGGAAGAGAAAAAGAAAGAAAAAGGAAAGGAAGAAAAGAAGAGGCGGGAGAAGGAAGGAATAGAGGAAGGGAGGGAAGAAAAGAGAGGAGGGAGGGCAGGCAGGAGAAAGGAAGTTCAGAAGGAGACTACGTTCCTGTGCCCTCGAGCTTATAGCTTTAGCAGGCAGCCAGACATTGAACTCTAAACAAGGAAGATCACACATAATCACAAACAGCCCGGAAGGCCAGGGAGGAAAAGAACTGGCCCCGGAGGGAGGCGGGCAGGGATGCTCCAGGGAGCGGGGCACAGGAGGCTCCTGCAGGAGGTGACACATCAGCTGGTCGTGCTTCTTGAAGGCAGAAGGCGTCAGGCTGAAGGGAAGCAGTGGGGACCAGGCAGGCTGTGCCTCGATGACCTTCTCAGACATGCACAGTCTCCAGAATCGACCCCACGGGCCAGCCAGAGGGTCGGGAGGTGAGGCAGCGTTACGCAGAGGAGCAAAGTGACCAGATTAGCGCTGGTGTCTGAGGAGGAGCGCCAGACTGGGAGCAGGGACAGCGGATCAAGCACACAGCCTGTGGCCCCTACGACCCTCCACGGGAAACTGGGCAGGGTGTTTCCTGGCAGACCATGCAGGACCCAGCCACCAGGTCACAGGCATTTACAGTGACTCAGGGCCCAGGCTTCCAAATTCAAGACGAAGTAGGTCTAGTCGCCTCGATTCCCAAACTAGAAGGCAAAATAAATTCCCATGAGCACCTGGTGCTCCACCCCAGCATGACATCATCAGGTCTCTTAATTGCTGTCAGAATTTGTCATCCTCCCTTGTCCCACAAGCTACAATTTATTCACTCAGAAAGAAAAAAATAAATAAATGGTAGGGATATTTGGGGAGGGGGAGGGGCAGGTTAGAAAACAATGAATCCCATTTACACACTGGGTAAGGACATCTCTATAAGAAATGAAATGGAGCTCTTCCAAGTTAGTCTCTGAAGCTCTATGCAAGATGAAAACACACACACACACACACACACACACACACACACACACACACACACATCTCTGCTGTCTTCTCTCTGGTCCTCCTCGGACAATGAGGGACAGTGGATTCCTTGGTAGAAGGCACAGTTTCTGTTCAGGTTTGCATTTTTTTGTGAGCAAAGTTCTTCATTGTCTTCGGTGGCTAGAAAGCCCTCCTGTGCCTGGAAGCTTCCCCTTCCCACCCCCAAAATGATAACTCACAACCTGTTGAAAGTCAGGAACTGAACTACACCTCAGCCTCCTGGGATCTAAGGGGATCTTACACAGCCCAGGCAGGGGCTGGATTCTGGGCAGCCTGTTAAAGATGTAGAGAATAGCTGGGCGTGGTGGCGCACGCTTGTAATCCCAGTACTTTGGGAGGTGGAGACCGGAGGATCCGGGTTCGCGGCCAGCCTCATCTCTCTCTCTCTCTCTCTCTCTCTCTCTCCCTGTCCCTGTCTCTCTCTCTCTCTTTCTCTCTCTCTCTACTTAGTGAGGCCCTCCGCAACTTTGTGAGACCCAGTTTCATGGTTTCAAAATAAAGTATAAAAAATAGGGCCGGGGGTGTAGCTTGGAAGTAGAATGCCCTTGGGTTCAATCCCCAGTACCGCAAAAAAAAAAAAAAAAAAAAAAAAAAAGATGTAGAGAATAGATTGTGAGTCTATAATTAAGCCATTAACAATTGGATTTCCCGGATGCAGAATATCGCCTTTCCAGGTGAAGGGGTGGCAGATAGCAGGGAACACAAACAGAGATGCAGCCTGCCATTGAAGAAGACCCAGGCTCCAGCTCCTACAGCTGCATAGACCTGCGCAGTGATCGCATTTGCCTTAGAGAATCTCCCCTTCCAAAACACGGTGCTGTGAGATCAGCAACCTCAATGTCTCTTGCTCCTGTCTGGCTCTGCTGGGGCCGCACCCACCTCTCTGAGCCGCCTTCTCTCTCTTTCCTTTGACTTCATGTTCTCCTCCTGCCCCCAGTCTCTGGCTCGTGTTTCGTGACCACAGTGAGTACATCCAGACCCCAGTTCCTTATCCTTCCTGGGGAGGTTCCAAAAGAGCCCTGTTGGCACATCTGTCACTCGATGTCTGGTGCCGTGCCCCCATGGAACAACACTGAGACATGGACTCTATTCTTATCCCTGTTTCATAGATGACAACATCAGGACTCAGAACACCGAGTGACACAATCATTAAATGGTGGAGCACAAATCTGAGCCTTTTCATGCTCGATGGGAAAGCCCGAATCCTACCATTGTTAGGTTATCCCTCCATACCTACAGCCCGCGAATACTCCTGTATTGGCCGTGGACTCCTGGACATCTCTATCAAGCTGTCCCCCGGATCCTCCAGCTCAACTCACTCAAGCCTGACTAGACGTCTTCCCATCCACCCCTTTCCTGCCTGGACCACTCCTCTCCATCCTCGAGGCTCCACAGATCAGAGTCATCCAGATCTTGTATCTTGGCTCTTCCTTCCCTCCAATCACATCTTGCATTTCTCCTTCTCCTCCACTGCTACTGGGTGGCTCCAAGTCACACACTCATTTCTGGACTCGTGGGCAATGGTAGCAGCCACCCCAGGCCACGGCAAGGTGTCAGGTTTGCACAGAGAGGCGGGCATCCATCTCATTTCCGCAATGTCGAGTAAGGGGCTGTAGGCTGAGCTCTCCTGTGTATAAGGTGGGGATACCATAAGCAGCCCCACAGGGAGCTTGTGAGGATTAGAAGCAACTCACTTGGAGGCACACACAAGACACATGCACCATTATTCTAACCATAGAAGCAACTCACTTGGAGGCACACATGAGACACACGCACCATTATTCTAACCATTGACTCTCGTCTCTACTCCAGTCGAGACTTCTAGAGGAACTCCCCCAAAGACTATTTTCTTCTCGCCTGTTCTCCTGCTCAGGAACCTACAATGGCTCCCTGTTGCCTGCTACATTATTCTAAAGCCCCTCCTCCTACCTGCCCACCTGTGCCTATGCATTTAACCCAGCATTCCCTTCGGGCCTTCCCTAACCCAAAGACGGGGCCCTGGGATGCTGGGTCCTGCATGTGTGGGGTATGTGCTGAGCAGGCCAGCCCAGAGTAGGAGCCATGTTGCCTCCGTGAACTGCAGAGGTCCTGGATCTGCAGTGTGAGGACCACAATGGTATCCCCCGTGCCCAAGGTCTGGGCAGAAGTGGGGTGTCACCTGCATGGAAGAGGAATGAATGCAAAGTGGGGGCCAGAATCATGCCATTGTCTGTGGGAGGTGCACGTCTCTGGTGTGCATCATCAAAAGGAGGGCTCCAGTGCTATGCTGCTGGGGTCCAAGCCCCAGCTGTGCCACCTACTTGCTGTGTGATCAGGGCAAGAGACAGCCTCAGTGCCCCTCAGTGTCCTCCCGCATGAGATGCGGGTGATAGGAGCACCAGTTACAGCCCCCCTTGGCGTGTTGCTATGGAGATGAAGTCTGTATAGCCCAGAAGGCTCAGCTCACAGCAAGCATTATGTAGGCACCTGCGTTGGCCATTACCGTAGCCTCGGCTAAAAGCTAACTGTTCCTGCTCCGTGTACTGTCTCCTTTGATCCTCATGAAGATCCTATAGGGTCTATTATCTGCCCTTCTTTATGGATGACAAAATCGAAACTAAGTGTATACTCAGGACATGAAGAAATTTACCCAAGGTCATACAGCTAAGGAGACGCACACCCTGCAGGCAATTAGACATTTCCCTCAGGAGACATTCCCTACTGGGGCATCCCCCTCTCTCCAAAGGGTACCATTCTTCAAGGCCCAGCTCAGTCTGACACCCTCAGGGAAGGAAGGGGCTGCATTATAGAGTTGTTAAAAGTATATATGGTCAGGAGCCAGGCCACAGCGGGGCAGGGTAGGACATGCTTGTAATCACAGTACTTGGGAGGCTGAGACAGGAGGAGCGCAGGTTCAAGGCCAGCCTCGGCAACTTAGCGAGACCCTCAGCAACTTAGTAAGACCCTGTTTCAAATTCTAAAAACCAAAAGTTCTCGGAGTGTAGCCCAGTGGTAGAATGCCCCTGAGTTCAATCCCGGTGCCCGAAACAAAGGAACCAGGATAGCTGGGCTTGGGACTCATCACCGCCTGTTCCTAGTGTTGCGTTACCTCGGGCAAGTCACTCACCGATCTGTGCATCGGTTCCCCCATCAGCAAAATGGAGAAGGTAGCACATGCCTCATAATTGTGAGGAGATTATGTGAACCGGCATCTGCAGTACACAGGAGCAGTACCCAACACACAGCATGTTCCAGCTTCCCTGATCTGTCCCTCGATCAGCACAGACTCCGTCACTTTTGCCGCCCAGCCTGGCCCTTAACCATCGATATGCACGTCCATCTTCCTGCCCCAGCCAGCACTTGGCTGATTCATGTCCTCACTGATTTCCCTCTCTAGCAGTTAGGCCATTTGCCCACACACAATAGGCCCTTAAAACATCCCGACTAAATATCGATAAAGGCCTGTGTTCTCATCAGAGGGATTCTTGTGCTATTTTGTTTTCTTTTCCTGTTCTTTTTTCCCTTTATTTTGGGGGGGGGGTTATTACAGACACATCTGGGCATCTTCACAAAGGCATCTTCAAACCTCATAAAATTACTGAAGGCGGGAGATGAATGTCCCATTCTGCTGGCGTCTGGCATGCGGATGGCATAGCGGCCTCTGCTTAAAGGAAGCAGATCATCGCAGCCAACTTGTGGCAACAGTGTGTTCAGATAGTGACAGATGAGAAATGGCCAAGGCTAGAAGGAGCTGTGTTGCTGGAAAATATCTCACAGGGTTTGGAATGACCAGCATTTCATGGCCAAACCCCTTGCACACAAACCCTAGCCTCCTAGACTCTCAAGGTAGAGTTTGCCCTGAGAAGCACCCGAAATCCCTCCTGCTCTCTTTTAAGTAAAACACAATGGTGTTGCCTGTTCCAGATACAAAGATGAGCCACAAATCATGATAAACAACATCCATCTAGATGCATCCAATCCCACAGGCAGCCCCTGACTTGACTCTCCACACTATCATGTTTTCCTAAGAAGCGTGTTTTGCTGTGCACACTGGATCCTTTGTGGTGTTAATTATTTGCCTAGACATTTGTATCACAAATCAGAGATGCTGTGAAAATGGCGGTGGTTAAGTAAGAGAAAATCTTGCCTTTGCGGTGTCGATGAATTTTCACACCAGGATGCGAGTTCACCAACATCATATTTTCTTTGAAAACATCAGTGATGCTCAGTGAATTTGTTTTGGAGTTGCAATCTACACTTAACCTGCAGAAGCCCAAGTAGGAAGGGGGATTATGGAGTTTGTCCAGTTCAGGAACAGGGAATAGATGCTAACACTAGAAACTTCTCTAGGTGATTAATTGACAGTAGGTTCCAGAAGTACTGTGTTGGAGAGATGTTCAGGTCAAACCAGGGGTGATTAACCATATCTTCTTGAGGATGGTGACAGAGTGGGATAGCACACAGGCCACTGAGGTGCCGTCCAGCACATGGAACCCTCTGGTCTGCCCATAAAGAAGCTACATGACTCTCAGGATCACAGAGATGGCATTGGCAGAAAGGCAATGCTCATATTGCCAGATGTGCTCTCTGCTCTCCAGCTGTGTAGCCGTGCTCACTCCACCACTAATCCAAACTGCAGACAAAGCAGGATTCTGGGAGGGTGGCAGATGGAGAAAAGCTATAAGATCAAATCACAAGCTTTGAAAAACTGAGGAAGACCAGGACAGCAGATAGGAGAAAAGACCGGGCACCCTGAGTTCAGGGCACGCCATGTGACTATCATTAGTTTGCAGGCGTTTGACTGAGTAGCTTTGGGAACTTCCTTTAATCAAGACACCAGAGTCCCAGAGCTCCTGATGGAGGAAGACTAGGTGAGTCAGTTGTATCAAAAAGCCTCTGGGTTACAAAATCAGGGAGTTGGCGGCATTCATAAAGTGTGTGCACCTGTGCAGGAGTGTGGGGACCAGCGAACATGTGCATCTGGAAGGGAATGGGCACCGGTGCATGGAAAAGGAGCAGCTCCATATGCAACGGTTGTCTTGCTATACAACTCTGAAGAGCCACTGTGTTCTTCCCCGCCCACCACCCACTCCTCTTCCTCTGCTGATAATATCTCAATTTATTTTGAGCAACTACCCTTCTTTCACACCCTGCCATGCATTTAGGTCAGCAGGGCAGGGCTAACCTTACTCTGGCTTCAGGAAAAGACATGGCCACCAGGGCATCATAATACAATGTGACCCAGGCATGGCCAACCAGGGCATCCTAACCAGGGTATCATAACTATGGCCAACCCATGTGACCCAGACATGGCCAACCAGGGCATCATAATGCAATATGACACAGACATGGCCAACCAGGGCATCATAACCAGGGTATCATAACCATGGCCAACTCATGTGACCCAGACATGGCCAACCAGGGCATCATAATGCAATGGATGAGCTGGGCATGGTGGCGCATGCTTGTAATCCCAGTACTTTGGGAGGCGGAGACTGGAGGATCCGGGTTCGTGGCCAGCCTCAGCTCTCTCTCTCTCTCTCTCTCCCTGTTTCTCTCTCTCTCTCTCTCTCTCTCTCTCTCTCTCTCTCTCCATTTCCCTCTCTCTCTACTTAGTGAGGCCCTCTGCAACTTTGTGAGACCCGGTTTCAAAATAAAGTATAAAAAATAGGGCCAGGGGTGTAGCGCGGAGGTAGAACACCCCTGGATTCAATCCCCGGTACCTTAAAAAAAAAAAGCAATGGATGCAGTGTTTAGTGCAGGGATGGGCACATGATCTAATGAGATCCAATGAGATTCAATCTCAAGCTTTCATTGGCTTCATTAGGAAGAGATATCATCGCAAGCGACCTCAGCCTAGGAGAATACTGCAGAAAACTCCATAGTAAGAGGGAAGGAGGGAGAGGACTCTTTCAGAGAGGAGCCATCAGAACAAGGTGGATGCAAATCAAAGTTGTCACCATTTTCTGGGCACCAGTATGTAGCCATGGCTGAAGGCAGAACCATCCCTGAAATGTCCTAGTTACATGAACCAATAAATCCCCATTGCCCTTCCTCCACATTTTTTTTAAAGTTGGATTTCTGTCATATTCAGCAACAACAATAATAAAACCAATCTCAGCCTACACAATAAAAACTCGCTTTCTATATAAGACAGATGGAATCTTATGTTCCTCTTGGACCCAACCCATCCCAAAGAGCTGTGTTACCTGCAAGGAGCCCTGGATGTCTTTCCCCCCGACGATCACGAGTTCTGCCATGTCTTCGGCGTGGGGAGACCGCGCGTGCACGAACAGAGTCCGGCCCACTGCAGTTATGTTTCTCAGGGCGACCAGGCTGCCGTCGCCGTTCACCTTGAAGTGTGGGCTTGAGACCTCATAGCGCAGCTTGTCGTTGCCCTTGCAATCACTGAAGGTCACTGAGGAAGAGAAAACAAACAATAGAAAGAGCGTGGGTAGGTGGGACAGTTTAGTCCTCAAGGTATCTCTGACCTGCCACCATGGGTCACTTCACCACCCCCACCCTGCACAGCCCTTTGTCCCATAAGCCACGTGTTCCCAGGTTACTTTGCCTGTGCTGCATGAGTTGCAGCCAGAACCATGGAGCGGCAGGAGGATTGAGGATGGCTTCACAGAGACGATGCATGAGTGGGAACTTGAAGATGGGGGGAGATTAGAAGGCCCTACAGAGGAGGGTGGACATTCTAGTTTATTCGAAGGCAAGGGGGTTGGGGGGCTAACTAACAAAATGGATTCAGGGAAAGAGAACTAACTAAGTGAACTTGGATCAGAGGCAAATTGGAAATGGGGCAGGGATGTGGGGAAGTAACGTGGACATGATGGAAATGAGGCTGGACGTGTCTTTTGATGACAAATTGAGGAAAGACAGTAAATTAGGTGGCTTCCTGGTACTCTAGCTATTTTTAGTGTTCACAGGGTCAGGATCCAGTGGTGTTCTAGTTGTAGTGGACAGCAATATTTCCCAAGGGTCAAGGTGCCTGGGAATCATACAGGAGCTTTGTGCAAACTCAGAGATTATAATTCAGTAAATCTGGGTTATAGAGAGTGGAAAGAAGAGAGGCCAAGAATACCAGTCCGTTTGGTGTGTGCCAGTGATGCCAGGCCCAGATGGAGAGCATGCTGGAGGTGATGAGGGGAGTGGAGAGATGGGAACTCAGTTCTTACAGTGGAAGGCCTGGTCATGTGTGGGAAGGAATAGGCTAAGTCAGCCCCATGATAAGGAATAGGCTAAGTCAGTTCCATGATCGACATGGAACACTGGGGTATTGTCACCAGTACTGATTGTGACAGCCAATCCTGCTCCCCTCCGACTTGATTCTGTACCTGGTATTTATAGTTCTATTATTACAGCTATAACTACCCATTGTCCATCTGCCTTCTTCTGTAGACTTTGAGGCCCCTTGTAAGTAAGCATAGAATTTTACTACCTGCTTTCCCAAGCCTAGAAATGTACAATAGTCCCCCTTAGCCACAGAGGATGTGTTCCAAGACCTCCAGTGAATCTCTGAAATCCTGAATATACTATGTTTTTTTTTCGCCTATATGTACCCACAGTAAAAGTTTAATTTATAAATTAGGCATAGTAAGAGATTATGAATAATAATAATAAAATAGGGCAATTACAGCAATATACTGTAAGAAAAGTTATGTGGGAAGTAAGTTACCTGCCTCTCAGGAATTTTCCATTTAATGTTTCATATTAAATTTCCCATTGAATATTTTCAGACTGTGGTTGACCACAGATAACTGAAACCAAGGAAAGCAGAACCAAGGATAAGGGAGACTGCTGTGCTTGCTTTGAGCTTGCTGATGAACAGGCTTGCTTATTTGATCAATCTTCCATTAAATCACAACCCAGACATAGGAAATTACATGAATTGAATGTACAACTCAATGACTTTTCACAATGTGGGCACACCTACATACCTATTGCCCAGACCATGATGCAAAACAACATGAGTCCCTTCCCTTCCTGAGTAAAACCCCCTCTCCTCCTCCCCGAGGCTACACTCTTCTGAGTGTTAATACCATAGATTAGTTACACCGCCCTTGCGTGGCATCCATGTGGAATCAGGCAGCATGCGCTCCTTTGTGTTTGGCTTCTTTCGTGCCACAGTATATTTTGTGAGATTCATCCATGAAGCTGCAAGTCAATGGAGTTTATCCTAGTCACTACAGAGTAATCACCGATTGCTGTGTAGGACCTAGGTCACTCTATCCAAATCACTCTATTGTATTCCACTACATGACTGTGTTAGGTTTATTTATTCTATTATCAGTGGGCACCTGGTCCATTTCCAATTTGGGTCTCTTAAAATATTGCTACTAGGAGCCAGGAGTGGTGGCACACACCTGTAATCTCAGTCCTCCGAAGGCTGAGACAGGAAGAACTTAGGTTTGAGGTTAGCCTCAGCAATTTAGCAAGGCCCTTAGCAACTGAGTGAGACTCTGTGGGGGTGTAGCTAGGAGGTAGAGTGCCCCTGGGTTCAATTCCCAGTACCAAAAAACAAAAACAAAAAAACAAATTATACACACACATACACACATACACAATGCTAGAAGCTTTCTTTTTTTCATTTGGTGACAACATCTTCACAGGTCCCAGTATACTGTGAAAGCCATAGAAATGTCTGATGAACTGAGTTGATCCTTCTACTCTGGGAAGACAATGCTTAAGGTAATAATCATATTAGCTGGTGATAATAATGGTGGATGCGGACGGAGCCCTTTCTCCATGGAGGCTTAGTGCTGAGCACTTTACATACATGTCCTATTCAGTCCTCACGATGACAAGGAATTAATCATATCCCCTGCTTAGAGTTCCTAGATAAGTAATTGAGCCTTGGAGAGGGCAAAGTTGGTGACCAGAACACAGTCTGTGGATGAGAAACCAATATTTGAACTTGGGCCCATGTGCCCTTTACCACTACATGGTCTCAGTAAAGACAACACCATCTTACTTTATTCTTTTTAAGTTCAATTTTTGCCCCTCCCAACAAGAGGCTATTTAAGTCCGTTGGGGGCAAGATAGCCCTTCTGAGAATGCATAATGAATAATCTATAAGCATCGGTTTCCATGTTACAGGGGAGGAGATTGAGCCTCAGAGAGACTGACTAACTCATTTAAGGTCATGCATCCAGAAAGGGATAGCACAAGAACGAACTCCCAGTCTGATTTCTCTGCCTTGACTGCCCAACTTCTAGACACATCTACTTCCTAGGAATAGATGAATGAGGGGAGAAAGGGCAGGTGCCCCATCTCTCGGATCCCTTGGGGGTCCTCAGAGGTATCAGGGGAGGGCACACTGGGAGACCGAATCTACATTTGGGACATGGCACATACAGGCACTCCAGGGCACAGTAGTCCCAGAATTCTGGGCACTAAAGAGCTACCTATTCCCTTTTCTGCACCACTTCCTTATTCTAGTGGATTATCTACTGTTCCTGTGTCCTTCTACTTCTATCTTGCTCTGGCCTGGCCTCATGTGCGGTTACCATGGTGACAGTCACTACAGGCAGAATGACTAAGGCTGGTTCTGTTCCAGTCCTGCCCACCCGTGAATCCTTCATTTTCTTGGTGAAGCCTGGCCTCCAGTCCTCACACCAGAAGTTGTAAAGGAAACATCACAATAAAGGAGTAAAATTAGAGTTCCCTGACCATAGCAGACTCAACCAAGTTTTGTTACATTTCTCCAAATGGACTGCCATAAAGATAACTTCATGCAAATGCAAGGGATGATCTTTCCTACAATAACCACACTGCACTGAGAGCTTTAGGTCCATGACTGCAACAAATCCCCCCATCATCACTCCCACATCAATTCCAGGTAGACCCTGTTTTCCTCTCTGGAAACTGATCTTTACCCACGTGCTGAATATTCCAAGTCTATCTTGTCTCATATGTGCTAAAATAAATCTAAGAGTCAACTTAAAAAAAATCTTGTCTTTCGTATTCACTAAACCCCTCACTGTGACATTCATTGCATCTTAGAAATACTGGGCTGGGTTGCATTCCTCTCTTCCCATCCCTAATTTAGACAAATTCATGCTTAGCTCTACCCTACTCAGTCTCTGACCTAGGAGGGCTCTGATAGCCAGATATCTGGAATGGAATAATATATCAAATCTAAATAAAGAGGGCTTGGTAAAGATGTAAACCCTAGAAAAGACACACATCTAGGTTGTTCCTATGGTAGTGCCTTTGGCAGGACCTCATGGCAGACTTAATATATATGAAAAATAAGTTAATCAAGAGAAAGAATTCACCACAATCAAGAGAAAGAATTCAGCACACTTCTTTTTTTCTTCTTTCTCTTGGAGAAAACAGACTCCATCTTCCTACCAATTATCTCACCTTAAATTTCCCATTACAAAGTACAACTGATAGGATCAGCCTTGTACTGTGGTCCCATATTATTAACTTTGCAGACCCCACCACAATGTCAGCGATTCTCCAACTCTTCAAATAGAGATCAAGACAGCATGTGTTTTGGAGGCACGGGGTTCAAAGAACATATTTGGGGATGAAATTGAATAGCTTATGACTATTTTAAAATATGTGTTTCTATAGAAACAGCCTCCCAAGTAGCTCTAAGTGATACCGTGTGGATAATTGAAAGGGAAAATTCTAATAAACAATTAAACTTGTGAATAAATATTGGAGACCTCCATTTATCTGGGGGCACAAAGAGCTATCTATGCTATCCTGAGCCTACCAATGACTTCTCTCATTGTTTCCCACGCCGGCATTTCTAATAGCTTTTGGAAAGGAGAAAAGTTAGACATATAATACATGGTACATGAGGATTTATTGGAATCAATTGCATAACATCATTCTTTGAGATAATCTTTGAGCACCCCAGGAGAAGAGAGGGGGGAGCGAGAACTCCCCACCTGGGGGAAAAATGCAAATTAGACAATGGCACCACTCCGCGTTTCAATTATGATTTCAGTGTGTTTCCACTCAAAATGTCCTCTGGGCTTAATGCAAATGTCACAAAAAGACAGACTTGAGCTGCAAGACAAAACCACAGTTGAAATGGGAAAGTTTGGCACCGTGAATTAAGGGGCTTAATCTTCCTGACCTTGATTTTATGCTTTTCTATTGCTTTCTTTTGAATGTGGTTCTTAGGGATGAAAATCCAACAGGCATAGATTTCTTACCACCTAGAAATATGTGAAGGGGCAAATTAAACTGTATCATGGTCCCCGGAAAGATGAAAACGCAGGTGGATTTAAATTTATCTGCAAAACATAGAACAGCCCTGCTCATGGAGATAGGATGAACTGATACATGAATTTTGTGCTATTCTTAGATGTGTGTTTGGGTTCATCTGTGACCCATGCACTTCCATCTCAGATGGACAAATGGTTTTAAAGGTTGTTAACCTTTGTTGGGATTTGCAAACCGGTTTCTGTTGTAGAGCCTCTGCGAGTTGGTGCTCAGAATCTACTTGTACACTTGTACAAAGATGTGTGTGAGTCAGAACTGTAGGCTCTGAATCAGTCATGCTGGGAATCGTAGCCCTCCCACAGACAGATGTGTGTGGATACAATTCCAGGATCTCTCTCTCTCTCTCTCTCTCTCTCTCTCTCTTTCTCTTTCTCTCTCTCTCTCTCTCTCTCTCTCCACACACACACACATGCACACAGGCACACACAAATGACTGCTGTTGTGGTATGCTGTTGGTACTAGAAATAAAGAGTCCTCATTTGGAGCATGTTCCAATTTCAATTATGTAAATGTTCTACATGTTGCTGATTTCAAGGCACCAATGTACCTTGGACATGCTCTAAAATCTTCATTGGCTTGCAGAAGGACCTGCACTAGCCGTCCCCAGAGACTAGGCACTGCCCTTATGTAGCAAAATGTAAATGGTTTCTTGTTTCTCAAATGGAGTGAACCAGCCATCCCAGTTCCCCTTGCCAAGTTAGAAATACAAAATTCAATCATTCCATGGGCAGGGCATGGAAAACCATCCCAGGACTCAAGTAGCACTTAGTTTGGGAACATCACATGGATTCTTCCCAGGAAACACACCATCTCTTAATTGGTTCCCACATCCCTCAATATCCTACTGGCATCCAGAGGCACTAGCTTCCTTTTAGAAAACTCACGGGGCTTAGTCTAGACTATCTTCAGATCTGTCCAAATGAGAGAGGCAGAAAGTGTTTCCCCTTGGTTTCCCAAACAGCCACCTTCATTTCTCAAGTGTGATGGTCAACCAAGCTTTCACTAACATATGTTCAGACCCACCCACATCAGGTCAGACCTGTGGTTGACACAATAAATGCATCTTCCAGCTTGATTTAGTCTACTCTCCTGATTCCTGGATGCACCGGACTGTATCCTGAGCTCCACATTTCTCCCAGGGCTGACATATATGGAGCTTCTGTAAGATCTGGGTGTCTTTTTAACCATGACTGATTAACCCAGGTGTGTATCTCACCTCCAAAGCTTGGGTAGATTTGATAGTGCAGGCTACACATAAAACAGTCTAATACCATCTCATATGTCAATTCCAACTTTGGTAAAACAGAGTTTCAATTCTACCATGACAGTGGAAGATTTAATGAATGATTCAGCCAAGAGATCCTCAGCAGAAACCTATTTTTGCCATGTAAACCCTTAAGGGCTTCCTCTTAGAAAAAGACAGCCCACATCTGCTTTCAGGGGGAATTTTTCTACCATTAAAAATGAGCTGTAAACTCTGAAGCTTTTCTTTGCTTATCAAGGTCTGACATTCTTCTCTATGTATTCTTTAAAATATGGCAGGTTGTTTTCTGATAGGATGCTATGGATTGTCTCTCCCATGGTGGTTACAATCACTATGAATTTGTATTTCAAGTTGGAATGTCTTTATATATAGCATAGTGCCTGACACAGTGCAAATTCAACCCTGTTTGTTGAATGAATAAAGAATAGAATTGCAACTTGGCAGCTAAGTAAACTTAAAACTCCCTAAACAAAACTGAGAACAATGGTGCAAACTCATGTGGCAATTTGAATAAGTCAATTTGAAAGTCACCTGCTCAGCAAAATAGAAATTATGGACTCAGCAAGTCTGAGAATCGCCAGATCTTGGATTTACAGAGATCACCTCTTGGTGTTTTCATATTACTGTGTGTGTCTTTTACAAAGCACTTCATTTTCGATGTACCTAGTAATCGTGTGTGCATTTGTCTCTCTAAGAGCATCTATAGGGTAAATTAATGGGAGGAGAGATTTGCTCCACTATAGCTTAAAGATATTTGGTCTTACAGCAGACCTCATGACTCATAACAGAATGTTCTGGCCGAGCCTAGACTGGGATATAGAGTCCAATCGTGGGTGACACATTGGTGGTCTTGTGATTTCCAAGTTCCTCTCTGCTGCACGAGCAACATACCTGGGGAGGAAGGTGCCTATGAGAAGGACAACTGTTATATGACCAACTGGAGAAGTACAGAATCAGAAGGGAGATGAAGAGAATAGCAGGGGTTTCTGAGGCCAGCCCCATGGATCCACTGTTCAGGGTGAGACAGCTATGGGTACAAGCTTGAAGATTGACAAGCCATAGGCTACTTAAGCATTCCCAAGCACTATTACTTTGGTTCCTAATAACCAACTGTTATAGTGAGTGGCAACCTTGTCCCCATTTCTGAATGGAATACACCTTGCTTGACTCTGATGCAGAAAAGACAAAAGCAGCTGTGGGGTCTGTGGACGTCATGAGGGATTATTGACTTGGGGGTTTCTGGGGGAGGACTTCTTCCCACAGAAGGCAGTGGGGAGGACTTCTTCCAAGAGCTTCCCAGGAATCAATCAAGGAGAGGACACCAGAACATTAGTGAGTTCTTGTGAAGATGCCCTGAGGTCTTTCAGAAGTTACTGGAATAAAAGCACAGGGGAAATGGGGGAGGTGAGGTTCTCCAGTCGTGTAGGTGGGGAGCTATAAGCCAGAGCAATGAAAATATTAATATTTGTTTGACCTCATATTTGTCCAACTACTAAAGCTTAAAGAAGCTCAGGTAGTCAGGCATGGTGGCACACACTTGTAATTCTAGTCCTTGGGAGGCTGAGAAAGGAGCATTGTACATTCTTGGCGAGCCTCAGTGACTTAGTGAGGCCCTCGCAACTTAGTGCTTCAAAATAGAAAAATAAAATAAAATAGGACTGGGGGTGTAGCTCAGAAGTAGCATGCCCCTGGGTTCAATCCCTAGTACTACACACAAAAAATAGGAAGGAGAGGAAAAGAAGGAGAAGAAGAATGAGGAGGAGGACAAAAAGGAGGAGGGGGAGGAGGAGCAGGAGAAGGAGGAGGAGAAGGAGGAGGAGGAGGAGAAGGAGAAGGAGGAGAAAGAGGAGGAGGAGAAGGAAGAGGAGAAGGAGGAGGAGGAGGAGGAGGAGAAGAAGTAGAAGAAGAAGAACAACAACAACAATAACAACAACAATAAGAAGAAGAGGAAGAAGAAGAAAAAGAAGGAGGAGGAGAAGAAAAAGTTGTTCAGGTGCTATGTATGAAATACTTTGCTTCTCAGTGGACACTCTCAAGTGTAATCTATATGACTGTTTAGCAATAACATTGTGGGAAAGATTCTAGCATTAGATGATGTCTCTTACAATTGGGAAACTCTACTATTTTAATGCTCAACATACATTCATAAAGTAACCCATTAAACATGTCATTTGTTCACTTTTGGTGTGCAAGAAAGTAAGCAGTAAGCAATACCTGCCAACATGGAGATAAATATGTGCACTATTCACCTTCACAATATTTAGAGCCTGAAAGGTTGACCCAACAATTCTGTGGAGGTGCGCCATGTAGAAGGATCGGTGTTCCATTTTGCCATCATGTCAAAAGGCCAAATAAGCACCATATGGCAGAAATTACAAGCAGGCAGAACAAAATTCAATATAATAAATTCTTCCTGGCAGTGATAGAAAGTCAGCCAATGATCAAACTCATCATTTCCAGAGGCATCCAAGGAGAGGAGTTATCAACAGGTGTATCTCACTTTACTGAAGAGCTGGGCTCTCTAAAATTTGCTTAGAAACCAAACTTTTTAATTTTCTTATATTCTGTTATAAATGGAATATATTCTTATAGATAATGGATCTTATATATTATATGTTCTATTATAAACTTGAGTTTTCCATATAAAATTTAATGAACCAATCTTTGGTGGGTCTGTTTCCAAGCTAGTTTAACCACAAAGTGGACAGATTAGCTGGGTATCAAAATACATAAAACACCAAGCTGTGGGTTATGCCCTGGCTGAGGCCAGCAAGACATCGCATCATTCACATTCATTCTACTTCAGTTCAGCCAGTATAAGTGAAGGTGGAATCAAAGGGCCTTGGTTCGTATGGACCCACACTGGATACTACCCAAATTATTTTCCTAACAATACTTCTTTTTCATGTTTGCCATCCACCTTCTACATTAGCTACTGTTTATACAGTGCTCTCTATTTCCTGGGCAGTGGGCTACTCAATAAATGTTATTTCTTTTCTTTTGATTCCTTAAATAGTCCAAAGAAGGTAGTATTTTATAGATAAGGAAAAGTGAGGCTCATAGAAAAATAAGAAAATGTCTTAAGTTCACACGTGTATGAGTAGCAAAACTGTGACACTGCTTTCTATATTGGTCATAGACTCCTGTCTCAGAATCTAGGGGAAGAGGCAATGGGTAGGTTCTTGAAGAACGGTAGAATTCACAGGAAATGTTGGAAACTAGTCTGCAGCCTGGGAGTTCATGGCTCAACAGGGATTGAAAGGTCTATGCCTGGGGTTGAAAGAATTATAACAAATTCAGTGGACTAGAGTCTTGATGTCATGGTTAAATCCACTAGGGGAAACCTAGAGAGAAAAAGCCAGATGGACCTATGGGTCAAAGCTTAGAGAACCTGTAAGCTCTGAAGAAGGGGGAGGAAGATACACAATTGGGGCCCAGACCAATCTGTATGCAGCCCAGAGCACATAAACATAGCCAACAGCTTCTACTAGAACAGTTTCTTTAAAGGTGTGAAGAGAAGTGTAAAATGTGCTATTACTGATCTAACTATAACATTTATTGAAGAACTTTCAACATTGGGGTTTACTGCAGACCCTCACTCTGCTATTCTGCTCCTACATCATGACAAATCCCCGGATCAAAAATAGTGCAGATGTTTGATATATGGGCTTCAGAATGTCATGTTTGGTTGTCATGGAAGTCCTAGACAATCCATAACCAGTGTGTGGGTGAACGTCTTTGCTTAAAAATCTGGAGACATTTTGAACATCTCACTATTCATTCTCTGGGGACACCTGGAATGCTTATGTTTAGAGATGGAACTTGTGATACCTGGATTAGAGAAGAGGGTTCAGAAATGTTTTCAGAAGATAGAGTATTGTTTGGGGGCTCAGGTATACCACCTAAGGTGGCAATGAGTACCCTTCTTAAGGGATATGCCCAAGGCAATGACAAAGTTAGTGGCTTCGTAACAGTCAGCAAGGCTGCCTAGCCAGCTGCAACAGCCTCCACAACACCAACTTCCACAGCTTTAAAACTCTCCGGACCTCCCTTTTGGGAATCTGGGAGCTCTGTGAGGGCAAGTGCTTCTGATGACTTCATCTCTCTCTGGCAAGGCTCAGCGCTAGCCCCAGCACAGAATTGGCAATCAAATAATATCAGTGGATTCTTTTGGGCTGTAACCAATTAATTCATTCACCTCCTTCCTAATTGCAGTGAATGAGATGCTCATCAGCTGTGATTACAAATTGGTTCTGTCTGGTTGACAAGACCTTATCTGGAAATTAAAATACAATGATTTGGCTTGCAATACATGAAGCACAATTAATTCCTGTATGCATATAGGGGCTCTCTGATGTAAGCAAGAAACTGATCAGCCCTCAGGTCATGCCTATTCATCCCCCAGTTGCCAAGAGAATTTTACTGCATCTCTCCTGCCATATGGCATCGTCTCTAGCTTCAGCCTCCTGGGAATGAAGGAGGATGCCTGCCAAGAGTGTCTTGTCACTTGTTAAAGGTATCCCATTTTCCTGTGATTTCTTTACTCGACAACAACAGTCCTCGTGCATTTCCCCAGGAAGTAAAAGTCAGCACAGCTGAAGGCTTCTGCAATGCTTTCCACCCTACCTGAATTACCATGGGAAGCACAGGAGCCAAATGCAAATCATAGCTTTCCATCAAAAGTGGCAACTTTTGCAATTGAAGGATTCTTATATGGGATCTCAAGTATATTACTGTGATTATAGAAGGCCCCATGTGTCTGAAAATGTTCTTTTTGCACATATGCACGGCAAGTCTAAGGTTCCTGAGATTTATTGATTTATTACTTGTGCTTTTATATATATATGTGTGTGTGTGTGTGTGTGTGTGTGTGTGTGTGCAGCTTCAAGCTGAAGCATACGGTCTCACACAACTGTGATATTTATGATAATGAATCGCAGATGTTTAAATGGATGTAATCTGAAAACACTTAAATGCTAAGATGCTAGGATCTTACTGCAAACACTACAAAGTGAGGACCTTTGGATTATGTTGATTTTCAGATGCTATCACTAGGAATATGACTATACACATCCCGGGATGGTATCAGGCAGAAAGGAATGACATTTTTTTCTCCCTTTAAAGAAACAGTGTTCAAAGTGACCAAGGGACTCCAAGTGCACACAGATTTGATAAGTGAGTTGCAGCCCCTTCTGGAAGTATGGGTGAGTTCACCCTGTGGATAGCCTTCTACTGTGCCCCCATACTGTGACACATATTACTTAAGAGTCAATTTTATTTATTTATTGTGGTACTGGGGATCAAACCCATGGGCACTGTACCATCCGGCTATATCTCCAGCCCTTTTTGTTTTATTTTGACATAGGGTCTCACTCAATTTTCCAGATTGGCCTCAAACTTGCAATCCTCTTGCCTCAGCCTCCCAAGTCTCTGGGATTACAGGCCTCCACCACCAAGCCCCACTTAATGGTCACTTGAAAATATAAAACAATTAAAATGTAGTCAACTACAGTGAAATGGGAAATATACCCATTTACCATTCCATCCAGCACTCACTGCCCTCACTAACTATGCAAGTTGATGTATATTCTGTCAAATTTATAAAATGTATAGATATACATACTGTTCAGTAGGTAGGCTTGATCTAACATCCATTAAATACCTTTTACACCAGTTAAGTAGACTCTAGCTTGATGTGTTGATATCGGTAGACAGGTCTACTTAATTCTTTTCCGGGGACTTCTTAATACCTCTGAGCACAGCTATGTTGGTATTGACATAGTCTCCTATTGCTGGACACTTTGGCTTTTCCTGTTTCATAATTACCAGCTGCAAGTAGTAAATTAGCTGCCTTTCCCACATATGTGCAAGTACCTGAGACAACCTCCCCCTGCCCTGAAACTGCTGATTCAAGTGAAATATCATTTAAAAGTTATTTGGACACTGACAAATGATTACCCCCCAGAAAGGTGTTTTACCAATTTGGACTCTGAACTAAAGAGTATGGGAGTTCTCTTGCTCCCACTAACAACTGATAATATAATGTTAACTTACTTATTTTGCAAATTTGATGGTTGGAAGAAACTGTGGTGTTAATTTGTACATTCTCAATGCAGAGTGAGGTTAGCCATCTTATCCTGTTGGCCATTCTAGTTCCCTTTCCCTGCACCTCATCAGTCAGGAGACTTCGGCGTTTACATTGTCTTTGCTCATTTTCTTGCTTTTCTACTTACCTGACTGAGCTGCCCCAAAGACAGAAAAGCATCCTATTTGCTATTCTATCTCCAGGGCTTAGCAGGGCCCTGGTATGTGTGTTTCCTTGAGTGAATATTTGCTTGTGTAGATGAGGCTGATCTTCTTTCTCCCACACAAAGCCACTTTCCAGGGGACAACTTAATTCAAGCCTTCCTTCTCTATTCCAGTTTCTTCCCTACTCCCCCTCTTATTATATTATGTCTCTTCCTCACCGGAATGAAATTTCCAGGCTGTCAGGGACCTGTCAGTATCTCCAGCACTAGCACAGAACACAACAGACAGCGGGCACACAGTAAATATTTCCTAGGTGAATCAGTCTTTTATAATCTGCTAGACTGTCCACACCAGATGCCACGCTGACACTGAGGGGTGGATTGTACCATTGCATTCTCTACTCTTTTGTTTTTCTCTTCCTCTCTGGTGACATGGATAGGGTGGGAGGATTTATTGGGAATCCTTCCTGACATTCTTAATCCCGCCTTCCAGGATTGCGAATTTATGTCTATAGATATCATGTGAAAGGGGAATGTGACTATAACATTAGTTCATGGGCTTTGTGCCCGGTTTATTTATGGGAGTTATGTAGAAAATGTTGTATTGCTAGCTTGCTGGAGTTGGTCCAGCTGAGATGCTGAACCCAGGGGCTGAACTCACACTCAACAGGCTGAGATGAGAACCTAAAATCAACTGGGGAAAGCAAACAACTTGTGGGGTGCAGCTAAGGGCCACATGTCACCCTAAACCAAGAGCCCAAAGTCTACATTCCTACATGCCACATCTGGCCAGTCACCTGTGTTTGTAGGCTTTTTATTTTTTGTGGTACTGGGGATTAAACCCAGGTACATTCTACCTCCAACTATTCTTGTTTTTTTTTCTGCACATTGTTTTTATTTTTATTTTCTTTTTTTTAACTTTTTTTGTTCATTTATTGGTGCATTGTAAATTTCAAACAGGGTCTTGCTACATTGCTGAGAGTCTCACTAAGTCGCTGAGGCTGATCTCAAACCTGGAATCCTCCTGTCTCAGCCCCCCAAGTACTGGGATTACAGGCATACACCACCAGGCTTGACTACCATCTATGTTTGTAAATAAAGTTTTATTGGAACACAGCGACACTATTTATGTACATGTTGTCATGGCTAGCTTTTGTACTAACTACATCAGTAGAGGTGAATAGTTGCAAGAGAGACTGGCTCACAAGCCTTACAAATTTCCTATGCGACCCTTTGCTGAAAAAGTTTGTTGGCCCCTACTCTAAGACCAAGGTCACTTTTTTTTTTGACTTTTTGAAAGAGATCTATTCTAAGCCACTCCAGGCTCAGGCAAGTAAACTCATATTTCACACTTTTGGTTTCATGATTAACCACAGAGACAATCAGCAAAACGGGGAAAATGACTCGCATACACTTACCTAAATGTTATCTCAACGCTTGTGCATTGCCTTTAATTTTCTAAAATACAATCTGCTGAGAGAAATTTTCCATCCAAAATAGAATCTCAAGAGGCTTCGCTTTTTAAATACTCTTTTTAAAATCCATTATCCATCATTAAGTATGTGGACGAGAACTCATGGAGAAGACGAATATGCCCCAGGGAGCAGAAGGGTATGGTATATATCTATAGCTTATATATCTAAAGAAATAATTTAATGTTGAGCTGAGAAATCAGCTGGTTCATGCTTTTGATCAAGTTCAGGTGCAAAACTGTTTGTCTTCAAGGTCTGTTTCCCACACTTGCAGCGATCTGTCATCTTTTAATGTGATTTGTCATTAATTTTTATTTCTTTTCTTATAAAGAGTCTGTCATTACTTCTCCCCAAATGACTAAAATGTCTGAGTTCTTTTGCATTCTCTCAGTGAAACTGTTTGGAAATTTAGCTTCCTAGAAAAATGTAACGGGAATTATTCAGCCCAAAGGTAGTAGACAAATAGTGATTTTATTTATTTTTCCCTCTGACAAGGGTTTGGCTCATTAACAAAAAGAAAAATACCAGTTCCCTGAGCAAAGGAGCAAAAGAAAAGAGAGAAACTAAAAAAAAAAAAAAAAAACTCAAATTATTTTAAGATCTCTGGAAGTTAAGTGCTGTACTGAAACACTGAAAAGGAATAGTCCCTGTGTACTTCAAGTACTTAAAAATCCAATGAGTCAGATATAGTGACACATGACTGTAATCCCAGTACTTGGGAAGCTGAGACAGGAGGATCACAGGTTCAAGGCCAGCCTCAGCAACTTAGTGTAACCCTGTTTCAAAAAAAAAAAAAAATAGGGCTGGGATGTAACTCAGAAGTAGAACGCCTGTGGGTTCAATCTCCAGTAACAACAACAACAACAACAAAAGTGGACAGATAGATTTCATCAGGGATGTGTCTAATCTCAGGTTCACAGACCACTTCTACTTCCTTTAGAGAGAAACATCTCTTGGACTCAGCAGGGCTCTGGGTAGATACCACGAGGGCCTCCATCCGTCCTGTTTGTTTCAAAGCTACCCATGAAGTGACGTGTTTTGAAAGTAATCGGGGTAACTACAAAACACAACCTAAATTTCCAAATGGCAAGGCAGAAATAGGTTAGGAAAAATGAACTGTGTGTGAGAGGGGATGGTTTCTCTTGATGAAGTTCTCAAGAGGAGATAAAGAACCAAGCTAGGATCCTATGGTTTCTTCTCTTCATGAACGAGCAAAGAAGCCAAAAGATGTCAATTTTTCATTTTCTAAGAGTTGTTATCTATCACTGGAGTTCAAGCTTTCTCTCACACAGTGAAAGGGGATTCAAGGTAACTGCAATGAGTATCAGCTCTTGATCTTCATCTTGTTCATTGCAGACAGAAGGGGACTGGCACAGACCAGGGATTCTCCAAGTGGAGTCCCAGGAGCAACAGCATGAACATCCTTAGGAGCTTATTAGAAATACAGACTCCAGAGCCCTGCCTGAGCTCTAGTAAATCAGAAGCTTTGAAGATGGAGCCCAGCCACCTGGGACTGTTCATGCTCAAGGGTGAGGATACCTGATACATGTTTGTCATCCCTCATACAAACATCCAAAATGCTCCAAAATCCAAAACTTCTTGAGCACCAACATGACTTCCCAGTGGAAAACTCTACACTTGACCTCACGTGGCGGGTTGCAGTCAATACCCAGATAGATTAAAAAATAGTGTACAGTATTACTTTTAGGATATATAGAGATGGTATACACGAAACATAAATGAACTTCCTGTTTAGATGTAGGTCCCATTCCTAAGGTATTTCATTCCATACATGCAAATATTCCAAAGTCTGAAAACATCTAAAATCTGGAATACTTCTGATCCCAAGCATTTCAGATAAGGGATATTCAACCTGCAATAGATAATCTCCTAGAAGTCACAGATAATCTCTGCATAACCTCCTACAGCTACATGACTCAGGGGATCTGCTAAATATGTGCTGTCCACTATTAAATATGCACTTCTTGATACTAACTTAAAAAACAGAATGTCCAATAAGTATACAGAGAGAATATCAGCTTTGCAGACAGAATGATCCTGGGTTCAGATAAGAAGACAATCCCTTCCAGCTATGCAAGAGTTTGCAAGGAATCTCTGACCCTCGATTTCTGATCTGCAAATGGGAATAAAATCTATTGTCTAGAATTGTCTCAAGGAAGAAAAAATAAATAAAACAAAACAAGAGACAGTAAAGCATGCGTTGTATTGGAAAACACCTAAAATAGTCGCAATGTGTGATATTATTAAAAATAATAGACAACCACAGACAGTTCACTGACCTTCTCTTTTACTAAATATCATAGTGTAAGCCAATGAAAAATAGCTCTTATTGATCTACTCTGCTTAAATTGGGAGGGCTGTTCTTCTGCAATGCTGCTATTGAAAGGAGGTATATCTCAGAAGATGCAATACCATGGGTGCTGATATCACAAGGTCCCATGAGGGTAAGAGTGTCTTACTCTCTTGGGTGAGGCAGACATGTAGGACAGAAACAGAGCTGGTGCACCGTCTTGCTGGTTAATCACAGCGCTCCAACATGAGTGAATTTCAGGAATGAGTATTTCACCCCAGCATCCTATTGGAATGAAACATGTTTCTGGAAATAAAATTGCCACCATTTTGAAAAGAGCCAGTTTTTAAAGAGCGGTGAGAAGTCCTAACTCCCCATGAACTCTGCCAGCATCACGGCTCGCTTCATAGTTATTTTCTTGTTTAGATACTATCAGAGGTGAACCGGCAATGACAGCAGTCAATAATCCTCATTTGGATCCGGGCTGTCAACAAAGCACCTAGCAAATAGTACCACAAAAAACAGTGCTATTAAAGCGGCCCCACGCTCAGGTGCTCGGCCTCCCTGACCCACCCATCTTCTGCAGACTTCTTCTTTGTTTCGCCCCAGAGAGGCAGGTTTTGGCATTTTTCACAAAGGAGCTTGCCCTGGGGGAAAGTAAGTTGTGTCAGTCAAAATCATTTATGAGACCTGTCTGAATTTTGTTTTCTTATCCACCTGGGAGCAGTCATTTCAGCTCAATTTTTTTTTCTCTCTCTCTGAATTAACAAGAGGTTATATCATCACTTGGATCTAAAAACATACCTCTAACATGCCAATAAACCCTTTCATGGTAATTAACTATTGTGTCAGGGGCCTTCTTTTTTTATTTTTTGCATTTTAAATGTGATTGAGACTTGAAAGTACCCCCACTGAGCTTTCAGAAGGTGAAATTACCATAAAGTTTCAAGTTAAAGGGCAGCTGAGTTTAGCATAGTGCAACTAAAAGGCAAGCCATCTTAAGCTGTGACCTCAAGTACAGGAAATGCAGTGCTGAGCCTGCACTGAGTACATCCCCAAACTATTTAAGATCCTATGGTCAACTGCAAGTCAAGGACTTTGTCACATCAAAAACAAACAAACAAACAAAACACTAATGCTAGGAGGAAGATGTTCTGAATACTATAGCAGAAGTCATTTGTGTGTGTGTGTGTGTGTGTGTGTGTGTGTGTGTGTGTGTGTGTGTGTTACTGGGGATGGAACCAGGGGTGTTCTACCTCTGAGCTAGCCCTATTTTATTTTTATTTTGAAACACAGTCTCACTAAGTTGCTGAGGGCCTCGCTAAGTTGCTGAGGCTGGCCTCTAATCTGCAATCCTCCTGTCTCAGCCTACCACGTACTGGGATTACAGGTGTGCACCACTGCACCTGGGTTAGAAGTAATATTTTAAATGAAATCTTTCCATATTGAACCAGTATCCATGTTGAACCAGTATCAATGAGGAGAATCCTGCAATCTCACATAATTTCTGTGAGGTCTCTTTAATGCCCTGTCAAAAATTATTTGAAAGGACTGAACCTGCCATACATTTTTAAAAAAGAAAGAAATAAAAATAAAAGAAAAACAAGAACTAGAAGCCTTTCTTTTTTTGAGGCTGAGATACCCTGAGAACCAATCAGGGTACCTCTGGTGAGACCTTGGCTAGGGCTCTGGCAGAAACCCGTGTCTTCCTATAGCTATGGAAACTCACCTCCACCTTCTGGCTTTCCCTGGGCACATGGCTGCTTGCCTAGAAACTACACTTCCCAGCCTCCATTGTACCCAAGTATGGTCACATGACTTTGGTCTGACCAATGGGGAATGAGATAACTTCTAATCAGTGTTCTTTGGAAGGAAGATGCTCTTCTCTTCTGCATCCCTGTCCCCTTCCTGAAGCATGCTGACTCCTGAAAATCTGGAAATGGTGTTGGACATAGGAAAGAGGGCAGTAGCCAGGCATGGTGGCGCATGCTTGTAATCCCAGAACTTGGGAGGCTGAGACAAGAGGATTGCAGGTTCATAGCCAGCCTCAGCAACTTAATGAGGCCCTGTTTCAAAATAAAAAAAATAATAAAAAAATAGGGCTGGGGTTATAGCTCAGAGGTAGAATGCCCCTGGGTTCAATCCCCAGCGCCACACACACACACACAAAGAGGGCATTATCCTGGAAGATGGCAGGACAGGTCTGATAAGTTGCCAGTCCAATGCTACTTGGGGTCCAAAAGAACGACCTCACTTGCTAAAGACATCATGAGAGATGGCTAACAACAGCCTTTGACTTTTTCTAAATGCAGGTCCTTTCATGACATTGAGGAGAGTCGCCTACCTGCCCTGGACTGGTGATGAGGAAAAAGTCCACTTACTTCTAGTTTGCTCAAGCTTCTGTTTTTTGTTTGTCTGTTTTCGTTTTTGTTTTTATGTGGTACTAGGAATTGATCCCGGGGGCATTTTATCTCCAAACTACACCTCCAGCCCTTTTTATTTTTTGTTTTGAAACAAGGTCTTGCTAGGTTGCTGCGAGTCTCACTAAATTGCTGAGATTGGCCTCAAACCTATGATCCTCCTGTCTCAGCCTCCCAAATACTGGGATTACAGGCATGTGCCATCAGGCCCGGCTAAACTTCTGTTTTTAAAGCCTTTTTCATTGAAGCTAGTAGCCAATATCCTAACTAGTTTGAATGTCCACATCTGAGCTGACATGGTCTGTTCTTAATTCAGAGTTCTTCCCAGCATGTCTTCTTTTGAGTCTCCAGAACCTTCTCCTTTCTTGTCCCTCTCCTCCTCCTCTACTGTGTCCTTGGCATCGATAGGAATGGCTATAGGAGGTCACCGACACCCATTGGATCAGAAAAGAGATCCACCTCCCTAGGGCAGAATGTGTCTGCTGCTAAGCCCAGCATTCCCTAGTTGCAGCCATTAGCTTGTGGACATTGATTCATCAAAGCGCAATTTCTCTCTTGTTTACCAAGATTACCTTTCTCAATGAGCATTTACGGAGAGTCTACTTCAGGCTGATTATTCCATTGATGTGATTCTCCTACTTCTTTCTCTATTAATATGACAAGGACACATGGTATTCATATGCAGCAAATCCACTCAGAATTTCCCCAAAACAAACAAAAGGAGAACATAAAAGAAGTGGCAGAGGTATCGTACGTACATACGTTCCTGTTTATAGAGAATTGTTTAGGAGATGGGGTGGGCTGGTTAAGGCTGCTCACAGATCTTTGTTCCCAGCACACAGCCATAAGCTCCTCTGAACAGAGTAATGGAGGTGTCCACGGGAGTGGGACTCTTTTCTAGGACCTCATGCTGTGGTGGAAGGTAGGCAGAGCTCTGTTCTGGTGCCTTCCACTGTCTCTCCCTTGCTGATTTTTGTAACCTTCCATGACAAATGCATGCAGGGATCAACTGAACCACTCAAGTCTGAGAGCCTCACTGGGCAGCAGGAGAAACAAAGTGCTTTCTCTGCTCTCGGGTCCATGTGCAGTGGCTGCATCGATCACACATGACTGCCCTGATTTGACACGTAGGTGTTCTCCCTACACAGCATCCCTCATTTTATCTCTGTTAATGAATGTGGTTTTTTTTAGATAGTTGATAAAAATACTTAAGCCATTTAAAATAATAAATGATCAATCCGGTGTTATGTGGGGCCGCAAAGTTACTGTGGCATCCAGAGACATCGCGGGAGATGGCAACCTGCAGCCCTTGGCCTTTTCTGAAGTCATGGCCCCTCTGGACACCCTCAAACAACCTCGACTCAGAACACATTTGCATTGGACTCGAGGCAGGCTGGGCTTTATCAACAATGTCAAACGGGACTGAATATTTGCAGACACACTTATTTGTTTATTTATTTATTTACTTGCTTATTATTTTTACTGGAGATTGGACCCAGGGGTGTTCTACCCCCAAGCTTCACCCCCAGTCCCACTGCATTTTTTATTTTGAAACAGGATCTCCCTAAGTTGCTGAGGCTGACCTCGAACCTGGGATTTTCCAGGGAGAGAGGCTGTCTCAGCCTCCCAAGTATTGGGTTTACGGCCAGCACTTGCCATGCCCAGCTGGACATGTCTTTTTGAGGACAAGCACTCATTCCACTATATTCACTATTATGTCAACAATTCCTGCAAGTAAGCCTAACACTCAATGCGCTCAGCTCCTATTAGTTGAATAAACAGAAGAGTCCATCGTGAGCAGCTTCTGGGACATTGGAACCCTGTGGCATGCTCCCTTTCCTTCTTCCCCTTTCTGTCATTTGAGGTGCCTGAGGAATTTAGTGAGAGGGTAAACATGTTCTGCCTGAATGGAAGGGCCCTTTTAGCTCCCCAGGCAAGTGCAGTTTTCTCTCTCCTGGTTTGTGGGAGCTTACGGACTGGGCAGGATTTACTGCCTTGCATGAAGCCCTCTTTCCATCAAGTGGCCCCCAGTCAGATCCAATCACCTGCAGGTGTGAACAGCCACAAAGAATCCCTCTGACAGGAAAAGCAGAACTTGCGATCTCTTTCTTAGAATGGCATGTCCATCAACACAGGTGCCAGATAATTCCTTGGAACCTTACTGACTTACATAAACACCTTCCAGTTGATTTCTGTTTTCTTAAAATAAAACAGAAGTGGCAGTTCTAGGACTGAGGCCCCAACCACGGTCCACTGGCACCACATTCATGCTAGCAACATCACTTTCAATTCTGCCCCACTGGATCAGGAAGAGATGACAAAATATCCATTATCAGCATTGTACTCTATTTGCTGGAACCCACTGGGTAACCTTCACTTGCATGGCCAATGAACTCACTTAAGTGGGTTGGAGGAATCCAGACCAGTGTAAGAGGACTTGTGAGGGCTACAAATGTGTTCTCAATTGGAAGAATGATCAAAAACTGGAATTGTTCCAATGGTTTACATGAACAAACACAATTTACTTGTCTCCTCTGTACAGATTATATGCTGAGTAGACACCATATGGATTTCTAAGTGTGAATACAATGTCATCTTTTCCCTCAAGGGACTGAGAGTCTGTTTTGGTTAGAATGCCCCCTGTCGAGCTCCATGTATTATGTTCAGAGTTGATGTGATTAAGTCATGAGGGTTGTAATCTCCTTAGTGGATAAATCCATTGTAATGGGTTTACTGGGTGGTAACTTAGGCAGGTGGGATGTGGCTGGAGAAGGTGGATCTCCGGGGGTGTGGTTTAGGGGACTATGGTTTTGTCTTTAAATCTTCTTGCTTACTCTCTCTTGCTTCTATCCTCTGTGACCTGAGAGCACAGCCCTTGTTCTCTCCCTCTCTCCACTTCCCACCACCATGCCCTGAGCTCTGCAGACCTCTCCTAACATGGACTGAACCCTGACATTTCCAAAAAATGGTGACCAAACAAGTCTTCCTTCCAAGTTGTGTGGTCAGTTGTTTTGAATTACAGGAGTGAGAATATTGGCCGAGACAGAGTCTTCTACTAGGGGATGAAGATGTTCTCATAAAACCAGGTAAAGAGGACAGAGTGAGAAAAGTAAGATTCACAAGGGAAGTTCTCTTGGTTGTGATGGAAAGAAGTGATACATCTGAATGGTGGTGTGATCAGATGAGGGTTGGGAGGGGAAGCTGGAAGTGGACATCTTTGAGGAAACAGAGAGAAGAGAATGGACACTGAATAGGTGATAGGTATCTCAAATTGTGTTTTGTCCTTAACAGATAAAAAGGAGACCAGACACACCAAGGAATGTGTAAAGAGAAAAGATGTGACAACACTGACCACATGCTTACTATGCAACAGGTGCTTGGCGACACCCTCTAGAGAGACCAGAGTTTTTCCACTACAACGCTATTGACCTTTGAGGCCGGGTGATTTTTGTTCTGGGTGGATGTCCTCGGCACTGTACTATGTTCAGCAACATCTCTGACTTCTAAGCACAAAATGGCAGCAGCAACCCTCGGGTGAAGCAATAACAAATGCCACTAGATATTGTTCAATGCCTCTCGGGGAAGGGGGGATTATCCCTGATTTAGAAACACTGATATACAGTCCTTTATTGCATCTGCTTTGAATGTGAATTGCACGAGGCAGCAGGATTAGCTACACTTTATTACTGAGAAAAGAGAGAAATGCAAAGGTCAAAGGATGTGCCAGAGGTCACAATACTGAAAACAGATCCTTACCCACTGGGATATATGGCACAAATATTTTTTCAACATGTCATTTGCTTTTGTACTTATAGAGTTTTTTAAAATATATGGAAGCATCAACATTTTATGTAGTCAATTATATAATGTTTCCAGCTTCTAGTCTTGGCTTTTGATGACATGCTTAAAGTTGACTTAATCACAAGATTATTAAAGAACTCACCTCTCATTGATTTCTCCCAGTGTTTATGGTTTCCCTAAATACATGTCTTGGTACCTTTAAGAATTTATTCTGATGTCAGGATGTGTATATATACACAAGCATGCATTATATATCTATACATACTTGTTCCTTGTTAGAGAAATCAAAGAGAAAAATGAAATTGTCATCCTCTTAAATTATATCTCTTAGATGTGGCAATACAATATTTTGTTAAAAGTTCTTCAAGTCACCTCTCTGTGGATATGTGTACCAAGAGTTGAGGCAGGGAAGTCTGAGGACTGACAAAGCAGAGAGAAAAAAAAAAACAGCTAAATGCAGGTAACATAAGGAAGTGGGTAGAATCAGGCCACAGAGAGAGAAAGGTAGATTAAAAGAAGTTGGAAAGTGTATGGTTTATAAAGGAGGCAGGTCAAAAGGATGCAACATAATGAAAAATAAGAAAAAAGATATTTTCAGCATAGTGACCCACTTCAAATATCAAATGCAGTGGGAAGTTATTGCTGAGGGAACCTGAAAGGATGCACAGTTTTGTGTCTGAATTGGATGTTTTAGGGAGGACAAAGAGAGGAGTTACTAGTGTGCAACTGGATTAAGATAAATACTCATAGGAACAAGGAAAATTGTAGAGGCAGACAGTGGTAACTTCTTTTCAAGAAAAGTGCTGGCAATGCTGGGCCCTGTGGCATAGACCTCTAATCCCAGCAACTCAGGAGGCTGAGGCAGGAGGATTGTTGAGTTCAAGGCCAGTCTGGGAAACTTAGAGAGACCCTGTTTCAAAATAAAAAAATAACAAAAGAGCTAGGGGTGTAGCTCAGTGGTAGAGCATCCCTGGATTCCATCCCCAGTACTGCAACAATAACAACAGTCTCTGTGAAAATGAGAAATGAGAAGGGACAATCAATATCTCTTGGAAAAAAGGATAAAGGAAAATGATATTTCAGGGTTCTTATGGTGGGTTCACTGACATTTGAGGAGTGCATAAATGGAAAATAGGGGCGTCTGTGAAAGCCCTAAAGTTATATTTGTGTGTATGTCTATATTATTCTGAGACTATGAAATGCTCTTTAATTATACAATGATCAATAACTACTTTGTTAGTTTATCTAATTATACAACTACCAATAATTACTTTTTTAGCTGGGTAGGGTCATGCACACCTGGAATCCCAATACTTGGGAGGCTGAGATAGGAGGATCACAGGTTTGAGAGCAGCCTCAGCAACTTAATGAGACTCTTAGGAACTTAGCGAGACCTTGTTTTAAAATGAAAAAATAAATTAATAAAAAGGGCTGGAGGTGTAGCTTTGAGGTAGAATGCCCCTGGGTTCAATCCCCAGTATAAAAATAAATAAATAAATAAATAACTACTTTATTAGAGAATTGGGGTAACAGTTGATCGTTCATAGCAGAGGAGAATGACCAAATGGAAGGACCTGGACAGGGAAATTGAGAGTGATATAAGATAGAACAAGATCTAAGCAGAGTTGAAACTAGATGGAGTCAAGGGTCTGTCTGGGAGGAAAAAATCTATCCTGAGATATCACTTGGTCTTCTATCACCATATTCTATTATTACTAAGAGGACAACCTGTCAGAAATAAAAGCATGTCACTCTGAATACAACAAAACAAGTTAGAAAATAACCTCACTGAAATGACATCCCTGCTTATTTCTGAAAGGTGGATATGTTTTGTTTTCTTTTTTCCCCCTCTATTTTCTAAAGTGTCTCCAGTTAATTTATGCTGATTTTAAAAAGCACATAAGACACAAGGTATTATTAAAATCAATGCATTAATGCATTTTAGAAAACAGTATTGGTAGGGAAAATAATACAAAAAAAACCTGAATATGTCCATGGAAGGTCTCTATGCTGATACACACAGTTTGGAGCTTCAGGGACAAATGTGGACAATGTTGGAGCTGCGGAAAGGACAGGAATGTGCCAGCCCAGAACACTTGAGCTTGTCTCTGGCTCTTTTGCAGGTTGACTGACTCTGGGTACCACCTTGGAGATTCTGTGCCCCCGTGTGTGAGATACAACACTGATGCCCTCCACACACAGTTCCTGAGCAGGTTGAACAAATTACCTGTATGAGCGGATGCTTAATAAATGCATATTTTTAGAGTTCTGTGAGCATCAGCATTACCTGAGCTGACATCATTGGTCTGATGAGAACTGCAGCTGGTAGTGATCCTCTTTTATTCCCTATCATTTAAAAATAACCCAGAAAATGATAATGAATATTGTAGTGATGAGAAAAAGCTTATTTTAGAAGGCAGGTGGCATGCTGGGCAAAAACTGAACTTCTATGTCAGGTATATCTAAGCTCAAACCCAGCGCTTCCCAACATTAGACATGAGATTAAGGACAAACCTCTTGAGCCTCAGTATTTTCATCTATAAACTGGGGGTAAGAGCAGCATGGGTTAGGGTCTGTCTTGAGGATAAAATGAAATTATCATTAGTTGAGATATTGGGATGAAATCTGGAAGTGGCAAATGGAATTAACTGTACAAGTGTAGGGTCTAATCTTTATTTAAAACACTGATGTTCTGTGTTCCCTGGATTTTTAAATTAATTTTTATTTTTATAAAATATTGCATTAAAATATTCTTTACTTTGATTACTGAGGTTTTTTGGAACTCCTTTAAGTTTGACCCAAAGGGTACCTCACTAACTTTACTCTAGTTCAACCCCTGAAGCTAATCATTTCTGAACACTTACAGAGTAAAGAACATTGCTGAGCACTTCAATTTTACATATTTGCCTGTAAGTTAAATGTCTAGCATGATACCTAGCCTATAGTTAGGCATTATCACCATCATCATTATCACCAACATCAACATCATCACCACCACCACTACCACCATTATGACGATCACCACCATTGTCGCCAACATTAGGATTACCATAATCACCATTACCATCATTACCATCATCATCATCACATCATCATCATCATTACCAACATCATCACCATAATCATCATCATCGTCATCACCACCATCATCACCATCATCATCATCATTACCACCATCATCACCATCGTCATCAGCACCACCACCTCCATCACCATCAGCATTAACAACATTATCAACACCATCATCAACAGCATCATTAACATCACCACCATCACCACCACCACCATCATCACCATCAACATCATCATTACCACCACCATCACCACCACCATCATCACCATCACCAACACCACCACCACCACCACCATCATCATCATCATCACCATCATCATCATTGCTCTCATTATATTTTCTAACTCATCCTGGGTAATATCATAATATTTCTGAGTTGCAGTTCCCTCAATTTTATCACGAGGCCAACACATCCCCTTATAAGGTAGAAAACTTAAACAAGCTTGTTTTCTCTGTTGCTATCATTAATGTTTTGCTGATTTCAGTGTGTCACTTGGCTCCACACACAGGCAGTGAATGCTTGTCAAGAAGTCAGACGGTTCTAGTGAACATAGAGACCAGCCAGGCAGAGCGGTAAGGCAGGGCCACTCCGGGTCCTGGGTTGGCTTTTGTAAAGCTGCCTGAGATTTCCACATAAAGAAGCACACGCTGTTCTCGGAGCTGACATTTCCATACTCATAAAGCTCTGTGTCGTTCCAGTTCAGTAAGCTGATGAGTCATGGGGTAGAAGCAGTGTGGGGAGGAAGGGAGTTTGTTCTTTTTTTTTATTATTGCCTGCAGTTTTGATTATTTCTTAAATGTCTTAGATGTACTACAGGAAAGGAATATAATAGCCTCCCAGTCACTGCCCCACCCGGAAAACCTCAGTGACTAATTGCTTTTTTCCTAAAATAGGAAGCATTAGTTCATGTGCCCAAAGGTTTCATTTCCCTCTGCTATGCTTGGGCTCTGGTAAGTCTTTTAATCTTGTAAGGCATAGCCATATAAACAAACAAGGGAGAAAACAGGAAGATGAAAACTCTCCAGGTCCATCCAATTTCAAATCCCACTTGACAAACACAGCAATGCACCGTTTTGATAAAGGCTGCGAGGATTGCGATTTGACCTTCTGCTCGCCTCTGTGTGAAATGTAAACACAGTGTGCTTTCTCATAATTAAAAGACACTGGTTCCCCAGCAGCCCCCAAGAGTGCCGAGTGATGTTTCTTCTCAGTGCATGTAGCAGCATGATCCCTCTTGTTATCTAGTTATATCCAATCAGAAGTCCACCATGATAGACTGGGGTAAGGCTGTGGTTTCCAACTTCAGGAAGTCATATAACTGGGAGAAGTAGTCATTTCTATTTTGAAATCATTTGTTATGTTTTTAGAATACATCATGCTATTGTAATAAGTGACCCAAAGATTCAGTAGTTTAAAGCCACAAAGAAGTCTCTTTCTTCATCCTGTAATGGTCTCAGTTGGTGGTGCACAGCTGGAATGGTGGTTTGATGGTGTTGGGGACACATCTTGTTACCATGCTATCTACAGCGCACTGCCCTTTGGACTTAATTGGAGATGACTCACTACCATGTCTGCATGCCAGCTGGAAAGGAGGAGAAATAATAGGAGGGAGAAGAGTTTTCTTTGTTTTCAAGGGCATTACATGAAGCGAGAACACTGTGCCCACTCAAGTGTTGCTGGCTATCACCCTGTCACATGGCCACACCCCGAAGCAAAGGTAGCTGGAAGAAGGAGTCTTTGCTGAGCAACTATGTGCCCCGTTAAAACTGTGGTTGCTATTGAAGAGAGACTGGACATCGTGGGAACTGTGAGGAGTCCTAGTCACAGTCAAGTTGAAAGAATACTTACCCAAGAATGGAGAGAGGGGTTCCTAATGTGGGATTCCTCCATTCCTGGGCCTCTTGGGTTATGGGGTAACTAGTAATGATGGTCAACAGGTTGGAAATAAAGACAGTAGCAGGTAACTTTTACTGATTTCTTGCCTTATGCTTCTCTCTACTAAGTGCTTGATACCCATTATGCATTTTATCTTCATAATAATCCTACAAAATCAATAGTATAATTATCTCAATTGTACCCATCAAGAAACCGAGATGCATCAAGTTCAGAAACTTGCCCAGGGTCACCCAACTAGTCTGAGGCCAAGTACAGTCTAAATCTGTGTTTCTATGTCTAAAAATTATTCCCTTAACCACTTTACTCAGATATTAATAGTGGTCTGAAATGCTTCAGTATTTCAGAAAACTGAACTAAACTGTCAAACTTCTCCATAATCAGATCCTCGGAGCCAGCTAACATGTGGGACTTGAATAATACCAATTTAGACTGGTTGGTAATTCCACTGATCAAAGACCAATAAGAGGTTTTTTTGTCTCTTATATAGGCCTTGCATAGGTTTTTAAAAGTGGGATAATGGGCGAATGATAGCTTATTCACTGTCATTTGGTTGGTGCATAAACTCTTTCTAAGCATGGCTTCCAGAACAAGGGGGAAATCACCACAGGGAGCCCCTAGTGGAGCAAAGGTCAGGAAATAACGTGCAAAGGCTACATACTTTGGGGGCCTCTCTTGGTGCTGATGGATGCTGCAAGCCAAGGGCAGAGCAGGCTGACCTCGATCCTCCCTAAAGGGAGGATTCATTGTCCAGCACCCTGATAAGGCTCCAGGACAATGAATCGGTGAGCAACATGGAAGTTGGGTCAGTCCAATGTGAGGGTCAAGGTGTGCAGAGTCAAGGCGAGGGGGAGTTAGAGATGCTAGTCTCCAGCCAGCTGGCAGCCCCATCTAAGCACTGAGGGACCAGCTGAGCCAAGAGTGCGGTGCACAAAGGGTAGTCTCTGCTTGCAGCTGCTGCCACCATCAGCACATTAGAAGGTTTGGACAGGGACACGGGGAATAGAACACTCCTTTCCTCCCCAGGAACAGATGGGTAATTAGATGGAAGGGGGGAGCCAGATGCTGTTTCTCCCTTGAGACCGGCACCAGAGGGGATGGGCTGGCTCTGTAGAAGGCATCTCCATTCCTGGAAAGGGACATGATCTTAGGGAAATAATCAGGGCTTTGGGGTCCTGAGGGTGCCAACAGGGAGGAGTGCTTTCTCCCTCTGTGTGGATCCTCTGCAGCTCCTCTTTAGGCAACAAGTAAGCACATACTAAGCGTGCATAAGTTATCACGATGGCCTTGCAGGAAACCTGGCTTCCTGGTACTGCTCATACTGCGTCTGCGGGGCTTTGTCTCAGTAGCCTGTTTTCTGTTTTTCAGTAGAATGATAGGGAGACTTTTCTCCAGATGTGAGAAGAAATGTGCAACTAAATCCTACCTGAGCAGCAGCATGGTCTGAACTGCAAGTCACAGCCTGATATGACGCCCTTTTGGCAGTGGTTCAGCTGCAAGTGATTGCTATTCATCCAAAATCAGTTCTTGTGGGAAAAGTCCTCAAACATCACCAAATACACTACTTGGCACGGATACCAGTTTGGCCTTGAAAATGAGGCTAGCAAAGAAGTCTGAGATCGATCCTTAGAATCGTCAGAGGGCCCGTTAGCATACCTCTTTCTCCTTGGGCATACCCAGATACAGGCATACATTTATTTATCTGTTGATTTATTTACTTAGGCTGAGTCAAAAGCCAGTATTGATTCTAAACCTGCAACAATTCAGTAGTGATAGGAACTGTTGGTGAGTGTGTTGCTGTTGGCTTGAAAAGGTCTTCCCGGCCATCTGAGTGGCCGCTGTTGCTTAGAGGAAGGCCACTGTGCAAGGTGGTGTGGTCATCCCTATGAGAAATGAGGTAACCCTGCTTCTGGACTTTATTCGGGCAAAGATGGCAGGTGCATGGCAAAGATGCTACCGCTGCCGCCGCCATGCGCCTATCTAGCGTAGGCACCATTACTCCCCCCTTTCCCAATGAGACCAGCATGGTTTCAAAATTATTCTCAAACCAGAGTCCTGAATTAGTTCTGACACATGAAATAAAAATTTTCTTTTATTCTTCAGTCAACATATGTATGGTCCTTGGGGCTGAAATCTGGTAAGAGAACTGTACTAAGGATAGACACGGGACCTTCTTGGCTCCCTTTGTTAGACTGCCACACACGTGATTTGAAATCCTGAAGAGTGGGTTCAGGAGGGACACAGACAAGTCTACGCATGTGATGGGCTGCATCTGGAAGGATACAGGGGCTTGGTGGGCAAAGAGGCATGAGAACCACAGAAGTGCATTACTGTATCCTTACGGCTGAGTCATTATGAGGCAGGCATAAGACATCACCATCCACCCTGAAATGCAATGTGCATGTTTTTTTTTCTAGAATTTTTGCTTTTCTACAGAGTGAGAGATGAACTTTGGAAATGTTGCATTCAAAAGTGATTGGCAGTTGGTTTCTTGACTTCTAGTCACAAGGGACTGGAGTTGGAATTGAGAGAGAGAGAGAGAGAGAGAGAGAGAGAGAAGAGAGAGAGAGAGTTGTTGAGAGGGAAAGAACTAGATTCCAAGAAAGAAAAGAGAATTATGATATGATCAGGTGTGCAGATATGTCACTGGGCAGGCTGAAATGAGGAAGTTGGCTGACAAGAAAAGAATCTGGGTTTCAAAACCTTGGAGACAATAAATAGCCATTGAGGAGGACAGGAGCTGAAGAGAAATCTGCTTGACTCTTGCAGAGTGGAGACCAGGGGCTGGGGAGAATTTCTGTAATTGGATCCCAGGGATTTTAACAAGGGCAGTTCCCTGTGAGACTAAGGGATTAAACTAAGGTTTAAATGCAATTCATAATACTTGGTTAGAGAGAAAAACGGGTCAGGAGGGGGATGAAAACAAGTTACTTCTCACCAGGGGGCTTAAGCCAAGAGAGTTGCGTTAAGTGCAAAAGTGGACATTACCTTCAACCCCGAATACGGCAGGAATGCTGAGATTTCCTCACACAGCATGAATAGAGAAGTTAACAGTCTCCTTGACATCACTGTCTGACATGGTCTAGTCTAGGCTCTGGGCTCTGTCCACTGGAGGTGCCAGAGAGAAAGCACAGAATCTAAATGACCAAATTCCGAGCTTCATCACTTTACTGGCCAACCTTACAATTGCCCCACCCAGAAAAAGTTTGTAGGACCATGATATTCCTGAGACATATGTCTTTTTCATCTTCTCCTATACCCCAAACACTAAAAACAGGATGACATATCCACAGTTAGCTAAGATTCAAAAATAGTGCTTACTAACACAAAGGGCATTTTCCTCTCGTCTGGGGCGACCCAGGATGCAGATTTATATTTGTGAGTGACTTTGACACACATCTAGGCCCTGAATATAGCCCCATTCCATGGAGCCTTGTCCTTCTTTTGACTACTCACTCTGCCATGTTCTGGGTACAGGTTGGATATTCATTGGCTCTTCACTCTCTTTCTTCCTTTCCCCTCTATCAGTGTGGCATATTTTGGAAGGCCCATCTTTTTCATGTGAGTGCAAGACTCACCCCTTATTTCAGTTCCAAGGTGACTTTGCAGTTCACCAGCTCCTTCATTCATTAATAAGTTAATTCATTTATCTAACACTCATAAGGCTCCCAAAGGGGCTGCCTGATGTCTTCAGAACCAGAGACACAGAGAGGAACAGGACAACTGAGGCATGAAGGAGCGTATAGTCTAACTGGTAATGTCCTGATCATATGCCGTTTCTGTCTTTGCCCTTCATCTATGGAGCACCTGCTGTCTTGGAGGACATAGCAGTCTACTGAGTAAGTACCCAGTTTCAATTCGGAATTTGCTTTTGATTATTTGCTCTCTTTCTGGACCTTTACAACCATGTCATCTATTTCCATATTATTTAAGCTTTACACCAATAGCTCCAGCCTCTAACTCCTCTATCTCACATCAAGGGCCATCACCTTTATCATTCCATCTTCCACTGTTGTGCCAAGAAAGGCTCCATTCCCTCTGTGATGGGTTGGATATAGAATATTTCCTGAAAGAGCTCATGCATTGATATTCAGAGTTGATATAATAAAGACTGTAATCTCATCAATGGATAAATCCTTTGTAATGGGTTTACTGGGCGGTAACCTAGGCAGGTGTAGTGTGGCTGGAGGAGGTGGGTCCCTGGGGGGAGTGGCTTTAAGAACAGTACATGTGTCTTTGAATCCTCTTGATTGTTCTCTCATGCTGCCAGCCTCCATGATATGAGAGCAGAGCCCTTGTACTCTTTCTCTACTCTCTGAACCATGCCACGAGCTCCAAAGACTTCGCCTGGCTCAAAATGGACGGAACCCCTGAAATTTCCAGAACTACTGTGAGCAGATCAATACACCTTCCTTTTAAGTTGTGTGGTTAGGTGTTTTGGGTCACAACAATGAGAATGCTGAAGGAAACACTCTCAATTACCCTACCTGGGATACCCCCAACATGTTTCATTCTCTAAAAGTATTTCTTTATATCAAAGCAAGCACACACACATACAGACACACACACACACCACTTCTGTGCTTTTGTTTTGGCCCAGCTGCCTTGGGTCCTCATCAGTCTTCAATGTTGCAGGGAGGCAGGTTATCACTAACAGATGTACAAAAAGGAGCCGTGCTTCAGTTGGTGGTGGCAGGGCAATGCTCTGGCAGGGATGCTCCACTGGGAGGGAGGGAGTTTAGCCAGCTAGTGGCAGGAAATGATGGGATGCTTGGCTGTTGGCTCATCAGATTATGATTAACACTTCAGAGAAAGGAAGATCTCTCGGTGCTAGAGAGAGCTTGCCATTCCAAATCATAGGATGCAGCCTCACAAAAAAAGGGATGGGCCCCCCCAATGCAAAATCCTTGAGTTTTTAAGTGTCAGAAAAACGCACAGATCCCTGCTGAGGATGCCACCAGAGGGAATTCTTGCGTGTGCCTTACATTCTCTGCCATACTGAGGCAGTGATGGGCAGCCGGAATAGAAGCTTTGGCTCATTGGCTGGGCTTATTCATGCCAACGAGGCAGCATGTCATATGGAACGATTAACGGTAGCTAATTAACCCAATAGATTTCCTTCCTCTTGGGGGAATTTAAGGGACGTAGTGGTAATTGAAGAAAAGGCAAAGTGATAAAAAAAAGAAAAAAAGTCCAGAAAGAAAAAAGACAGAAAAGCTGAATCATGGTCATGTTGGTGACCACAGTAGAGGCTGCTTCCAGGGACATGGCATGGTGGCCAGTCACTGGAGTCACTTCTGGGTGATTCATCTGTCCTTGCAGCAAACATTTATTCACCAAGCAGCTGTTCTGTGCCGATCATTTAGATGGCCACCTTTGATCCCTGCAGTGAGTTACTAAAGTCTAATTCTGTCCAGCTGAGATGTTGTCTAGCATGTTCTTATATGGTCTATGTGACCTGGCCATAGATTGGTATTACTCTACCACTGGTGCCTGTCCTATGCAGCTTGGAAGTACCTACTTAATACAGGCTTAAAAGAACCTGGGGTTTGGAGTTCCAGGCATGGTGGAAGGAGGTATGGTCCTGATTCTTCATTCCACTCAAGTGTTCATGCACGTTCATCCCTGCCATGGTCTCTTAGCTGGGCTTAGCCTCGTGGCGTGCTCTGACCAACAAGAATTCTTGGATGTAATTCAAGCAGAGGCTTGATATGTGTTTGCCTGGGCAGACTTTCCTCTTGTGTTCTTGCTATCAGTAAAAGAATGAGAAATGCAAGGAGCAGCCCTAAGTCCAACTTATGGTGTTGAGCCAAACTCACCTGAGCCCCTGTTCAGACCAGCTGCCTTCCAGATGACCGTCAGATGCACGAGAAAGCAACACATGCTCATCGTGAACAAACACTAAAATTGGGATGTATCTTTGACTCTGAGGGCAAGGAGAATGTGAGAGACGGGCAAGTTGAAGAATCTGATACAGGGCTTTTGCGACTGTAGATTTCATATATTTGTGGTATGGATAGAAGGCATTTGATGGACATTTTCAAGAAAGCATTCTTGTTTTCACTGAATCAAATGTCAAAGGTTTGTTGCTGAGCTCAACCAAAGTCAATTGTGGGATCCACTTGAGTTCCCCAGTGTTATGGAGGCTCAGATGCAACATTATGAACAGCATCTGTGCATTGCTCATATCTACGGAGTGTGCGGCTGAGCTCTCACCCAGGCGCACGTTGTACATACACACTGTCTCATTTCATCCCACAGCACCTCCACGACATGCGCGAGAATATTATCAGCATTTCAGAAAGAAGGAAAGTAAGGTTCAGAGATGGTGCGGGTCTTGCCCAACACCTCAAAAATGGGAAATGGCAAAACTGGTCCAAAACCCAAATCTGACCATCTCTAACCCACACGTATGTCATTTTTTGTTTTTGTTTTTTTATTTTGGTACTGGGGATAGAACCCAGGTGCTTTCTACCTCTGACCTTTCCCCTCAGCCCTTATTATTTTTTTGTTTTGAAACAGGGTCTCACGAGGTTAATGTTAATTGCTACATTGCCGAGGCTGGTCTAGAACCTGAAATCCTCCTGTCTCAGTATCCCAAATACTGAGGTTACTGGCATGCACCACCAAGCCCAGCCCACACATGTATCTTTGAAGGGCCTGGGTGAGAATTTCCCTATAAGAGGAAATGAGGGGGAAAGCCAGGAAAATGTCTAATGTACATAGTGGTCCTCAAAGCATCATTTAGTATCCTCACCAGAGTTGTCAAATTAGACATATGATGGTACCTTTTTTCCCTTCCAATACTAACTACCAAGTCTTACTTATTTCAAGATCTCTGAGTTTGGCTTTCACAACAGTATAGGATGAGTCATTCCCTTGGTTTCTCTTCGCTGTAATAGAGACGTCTTTCAACTCCCCCTTCTTCTTATTACAAAAGTCCTCCTTGACACTGGAGATCCCAGGGTACCTGTGTGTCCTACAGATGTCAAGGATCATTAGGATTAAAGGCTCATATTTTATTTCTGTAAGGATGCCTCTTCAAACTTAGGAGAAATGCAGCAAATACTACTACTTGCTGATCTTATTCCACAGGAAAGGATTCTGAATTTGATGTTCCCAGTCTCAGCAAGTAAATGTCTTAATGCCGGCTGCCTTCCTGTTACCCAGACGGGGGCTGAGCATGCTATGAAGACACAGGTGCTCTGTCTTTCTCATCAGCCATCAAAGAAGGATCCTGCAGATGTTGGAGAATTGTGACAACTGCACTCTAAGTCCCAGGGTAAAAGCAGTGATTATAACATGAGCTCATAGTTATGGAGCACATTGTATGTCCCAAGCCCTGGGTTAAGTGCTCCATACAACAATAGGATAGCACAATCTTTAAAAAGAAAAGATTCTAGGGACATTGCCCAGATTCAAACTGTAGCTCTACCTCTTATATGAGATTTGCGGGCTTCAGCAAGTTACTTAACCTCTGGGTACCTCATCTTTCTCTTCTATAAAATGGGAATCAGAGTTGAACCTACCTCAAAAGAGTTGTTAGAAATAGATGAGCTGATAGATGTGCTGAAATAGTGACTAGCCGAGCAATTAGCACTATCCCACTTAATCATTTTAATAAACCTAGGAAGGAAGCAGTTATTGTCCTTATTATACAGCTAGGTAAACTGAGGCTCTGAAAGGCTGAGAGTCTTTTCTGAGGTCACTCCAGAGATAAGCAGTAGAGCCAGATTTTGAACTGAACTCTTGTAAGATACAGGTGTACATCTTCTCAAGCACATTGAATCACACAAATCAACTTCTTTTTTTTTATTTTGTACTGGGGATTGAACCCAGGGGCACTCTACCTCCAAGTTACACCCCTGGTTATTTTTTATTTTTATTTTGAAACAGGGTCTTGCTAGGTTACTGAGAGTCTTACTATGTTGCTGAGGCTGGCCTCGAACCTGCCATCTTCCAGTGTCAGCCTTGCACGTACTGAGATTCCTGGCGTGCACCACCATGCCTAGCAAAACTAAGGTCAAATCAACTTCTGACAGCACAGAAGGTGGCCAGTGTGAAGATATTGGTGAATTGTACCTCAAATCGGGGTCAGTTCCCTGAATACTGATCAACAAAGCAGTGTGACTTTCAAACTGGCCTTGCCAGTAGCATTTCAAGGGAAAGAATTTGTTATAGTTTAATCTGAGTTCTTAGCTCTTCCTTTCAAGCCCTTCCTTCAAGATCCATATTTAGAAGACCTAGGGTATTTTTAACTGCTTCTCATGTGATTCGGATGATCTGCCATGTTTGGAGAACATTCGGGTGAATGTTGAATGCATACAAATCGCTGATCTTTGAGCTGCCCCATCCAACCTCACACCCATCCCAGGAAACCCTCCAACCTACAGCAGATGTACCTCCAGTGAACTACTAGATGAGGTGTCTCTGGTAAAAGCTTTCTTTACATGGAACTAATTCTGCTTCCTGGCAGCCTTCACCCATTGCTCCTTTTATTGGAAGATCAATGAACAAATCCTTTTCCCTTGTAGTTAGCCCCAGGTGCTGGGGGACTGCTGGACCAAGTGAACAAGGGCAGACTGATTCATAGAGACACTCGCTGAAGCCGGCATGCACAGTTGTTCCTATTGTTGAGGCTATGCATGCTCTCTCCCTCTCTTATACATGCACCCCTGCTGAAATGTTCCCAAATCTGAAGTCAATTAACTGTCAACTTATGTCAAGCGTGACATCATCTCACAGTACTCCTGTCTCACAGATCCCTTTGTTGTTTCTAAAACATCTCGTTTTCCTCCTACTTTCTTCTCCTGGTGCCAGGAAGTTTGCACTGTCTGACTATACCCTTACTGGCAACCATAAATTCTCTGTCTTCCTGGAACCCAAGGGAAGTGGGCTTCATCACCAGGTCTTGACCCTTCCTATCTCCAATTCAGACACAGGGCACCTTAACCCAGGTTCCCTGAGAAGCAGACAGGAGATTTTAATAAAACAGGAGTAATTGTTTTATTAGGGGAAACACCTTGTTGAGAGAAGATGAAGAGGAAGCCTGGGAGAGCAGGAAACCAAGAAGCAAGTCTGACCCTGGGTGAGGGAGAGGGGATGGAGGAAGGCTGGACAGAAGCGCCCTAGAAGCGCCCTAGAATGTCCTGCAGTCTACAGAAGGTCCTGCAAGACCAGAGGGAAGTCTTAGACCCACAGCCAAGTGTTGGATGAGTTCTGAGATTCCCAAGAACAGATCTGCTTTAGTATCCCTGACTTGTTGAGCCACTGGCAGAGGCAGCTAATAAAATCCTGGTCTCAGCTCAAACACTACCATGAATTTCAGAGCATAGGAGGTGGGGCCATTGGTCAGTTATGCTCCCTGAGGTTAGGGGTCTACAAGGTATATTCTCATGGCTGCTATACTTAGCAAATATAATAGCTACTATTTAAAGAAGTATCCATCCTCCAGTGCAATGGTGCAAGCCTGTAATCCCAGGACTTGGGAGGCTGAGACAGGAGGATTGCAGGTTCAAGGTCAGTCTCAGCAACTAGTGAGACCCTGTTTCAAAAATAAAATAAAATGGAGCTAGGGGTGTAGCTCAGAGGTAGAATGCCCCTGGCTTCAATCCCCAGTACTAAAATAAATAAATAAAAATAAATAAACAAATAAATAAAGGAATATCCTTCCCAATCTACCTGATAAAGCAATTCACCAAAGCTTGTATATTTATTTCTGCTCACTGAAAGTTCATGGAAAGAATCTTCATTCACTGATAAATACTGAGAGTCCTGGGTGAGACTTGAACCATTTGCAGAATGAAGGTGAGGGTGGTGAACTGGCTCTGGGATTCAGATAAGTTTACTTGTATTTGGGTGCAGCCTATCCAGGAGGAGATGACCTGCAGCTAGTTGTGGGGGGTGAAGGGCTCAGACTGAACTCAAGACTGAGACTGGGCTGAAACCAGAAGCAGAAATCTGTATAGAGTTGACAGTTGAAGCCAGAGAGATTTAGCTGATTGTAAGAAGAAAGGATATAAAGAAAAGTAGTTCTTATCATAAGCAAAATAATGGCCTCCTCCAAAAGATGTTCATCCTAATTCCTGTAACCCATGACCACGTTAGATCACAGAGCCCAAAGATTAAGTGGCAGGTAGAATTAAGGCTGCTAACCAGGTGGCCTTGAGAGAAGAAAATTATCCTGGGTGATCTGAGGGGGGCAGTGTCATCACAATGTCCTTCTGAAAGAGAGATGGAAGAAAGAAAGTCAGAGTTAAAATGAGATTTAAAGATGCTTTGCTGTTGGCTTTCAAGATGGAAGAGGGTCTGTGATATGGGTAGACTGAAAGTTGTAAAAGGCAGACTAGCAGATTCACTCCTAGATCCCTGCTGACATTTTGATTTTTAACCCAGTGAGACTTATTGGACTTCCAGAACAGCACAATAATAAATTTGTGCAATTTTAAGCCACCAACATTGGGGTGATCATTTACACAGCAATAGAAATTAATATAGTCTGAATGCCAGAGTGCTGGAAAATGTCAACTTGTAGACCTTGATGACATTAATTCTTACTTTCAAAAACTATTCTAAGTAGCTACATGAATTAACCCATTTACACCCTACAGAGCACTATTATCCCCATTTTATAGATGATTAAAATGAGATTAAAGTTTTCTAATAACTTGGCTAAGATCACACAGCTAATAAGGGCTAACGATGGATGTCAAACCAAATATTATGGTTTAGATAAAGCATATCCCCTGGAGGAGCTCATGTGTTGATAATTCAAAAATGTTCACAGGTGAAATAATTGAATCATGAGGGTTCTAATCTCATTGGTGGATAAATCTATTGATAGATTAATGGATAACATAGACAGGTAGGTGTGGCCAGAAGAGGTAGATCACTGGGATCGTGACCTTGGTGATTATACATGTCCCTTGTCCCCTTCCCTGGCTCTCTCTCTGCTTCCTGCCACCTCCATGCTCTGAGCTCCGCAGACAGGAACCAGCCTAACATGGACTGAAACCCCTGAAACATCCAGGACTGTGAGCAAATAAATCTTCCTTCCTCTAAGTTGTGGCTGTCAGGTATTTGGGGTCACAGCAGTGAGAATACAGACCGAAACACCACAGAAATACAGCTTCATATACCATGCCCTTCAATAGAAGGCTACACCTCCTTTTCCAGAATGGATAGATGTCAAGGAATAATATTGAGATCGGTAGGTAGGAGGAGTGACTGCGTGCCACACCGTGGAAATAGTGGAAGGAAATCAACAGCACTGGATGCTCAGAGATTAAAATGCATGTGAAATTGTCATTAGGCAGCCACCGGTAGCAACGTGGGGGGATCTTAATGGTGGAAATGGGGCAGAGCATAGGGAAAAGAAGGTAGAGTGTTTTAACGAGCGCTGGCTATGAGCACTGACATGGAAGAGATGGATAAGAAAATAGCACTTGCAAAGGAATACAGCGGACGAGATCAAATATATGCACTTTTTAATTTTATGGATGGGTCTTATGGGTACTTTTTGTTTTGACAGAAAGAAAGAAGGAAGGATGTGAAGAAAATGGATAGAAAGAGACCAAATGCTGGGAACAGGCTCCCCATGGACCAGGGTAGAGAGACCACCTTAGACTGTTAAGCCTTAGCAAGGAGAGGAGAGAAAGAAGGGTCACACCTGAGGTGGAGCACCCACACAGAGCTGCCTGGATGTACCATACCACCTCCATGGATGGGGGACAGGGAGGGGGACTCTGATTGAAGATTCATGTCCAGGGAGGGATTTGGAACTGGAACTGTGGTCTGTGAGCTGGGGAACTGAGAAAAGATGAAGAAAGCCTTTTCAAAAGGAATGGATTTATCGGGACATAAACTTTATTCACAGAGGTTGAGAATTAATTTAGTTGTGAGATATTCTGGTAAAAGGCGAAATGGAAGTTTATTATTATTTCCCTCCCTTTGAATCACTTTTAAATGACTAAGTGAAATTCAGCAACCAGCTCAATGGAAAATATCCCCATAGAATGGGGCTCCTTTTGAAAGCTGCCTCTGGCTAATATTTGTATGTATGTAGGCCAGTCGCAGGAGGCTGAGCCCTGGATTGATGGGCTCCCAGGCTCTCGGTGTGCTGAAATGGAAGAATGAGAGGGAGGAAAAAAGCAGCAGCCATGTTTTGTGCTGGGTGTGTAACTGCGCAGCACCAGAGGGCTTCAGTGCACTGGATTAACTCAGAGAGCAACCCAGAAGACTTCCTGACACAGTGACTTTAGTAACCTGCTGATTTTTTTTCCCTCTTAGCACTCAAGAAAGCCCAGTTGTGAAACAAACAAACATTTCCTTGACTTTCTTTTGCATGTGTGTGGTACTAGGGATTGAACCCAAGGGTGTTCTACCTCTGAGCCACACCCCCAGCCCTATTTTGTATTTTATTTTGAAACAGGGTCTCGCTAAGTTGCTGGAGGGGCTTGCTAAGTTGCCAAGGCTGGCCTTGAACCTGGGATCCTCCTGTCTCAGCCTCCCAAGTACTAGGATTACAGGTGTGCATCACTACTCCTGGATCTTTGGTTCTTATGAAGTCTTGAATGTCGAAAGGTGAGCACCAGAGAAGATAAGAAGGTTCATGGAGACAAGATACCCAAAGGAGACATTTTATGGGGTCTGGGGACTCTGGCTTTGTACAGGGCCTTTGTGTGAGCAGGTCAGTGAAACCTCATCTGCTTCCTCCACAGAAGGTGGAGACCAGGGACCTACCATCCTAGATTGCTGCGGGGATTAAAAGATGTTTTGCTAGCCGGGCGTGGTGGCGCACGTTTGTAATCCCAGTACTTTGGGAGGCGGAGACTAGAGGATCTGGGTTCACGGCCAGCTTCAGCTCTCTCTCTCTCTTTCTCTCTCTCTCTCTCCCTATGTCTCTCTCTCTCTCTCTACTTAGTGAGGCCCTCTGCAACTTCGTGAGACCCGGTTTCAAAATAAAGTATAAAAAATAGGGCTGGGGTGTAGCGCGGAGGTAAAACACCCCTGGGTTCAATCTCCAGTACCGCAAAATAAAAAAAAAAAGATGTTTTGCTTATGAGATCAGTGCCATGTTTCCATGGAATGAATCCTCAAAAGTTGTGTTTACATCATTTTAAAACATATTGCTTCATCATCCTAAACATATAATCCTGGGTTTTACGTAGGCATCTTCAATGCACCATCTTGTGTCTAGCACTTAGCAGATAAGAACTGTGCTGAGGCTGGGCATGGTGGTGCCCGCCTGGCATCCCAATGACATGAGAGGCTGAAGCAGGAGGATGCACAAGCAAGAGGATGCAAGGGCAGCCTGGGCAACTTAGTGAGATCCTGTCTCGAAATAAATAAAACTAAGAAAGGCTGGGGGTGTAGCTCCAGGGTAGACAGCCATGGGTTCGATCCCCAGCACTGCATACACACAAAAGGAACAGAACCATGCAGGGTACCTGCTGCCTGCCCCACACACCCTTCTCCAGCCTGCTTTGGGCCATGGACGCCTGCCCTTATGGCCTCATCCAACATATTCTCTGACCCTCTGGCTTTGCCTGTGGACGGAACCCACTAGAGAAAGGAAACAAGGAGAAAATGAATGTGGTGTTTCCTGCGCTCTTATTACTGGGTCACGGAGGGATGCTGTGTCTCTCAACTGAAGGTCATAGTATCTGCCAGGTGGCCCTCTCCACTCAGGGCTCACTTTCTTCTAGAGTTTGAGAGAAACCCCTCCTCTTGCCCCTCAGGCCAGGGCTGGTAAACACCACGTCATATGGTTCCCCTATGTTTCACCCATGCATTTATAGACGATTGATTAGATACTCTGCCAATAATCAAATTGACTGTGTCATTTGATATCTGCTGGGACTCTGGCTTAATGCAAGTTCCAATGAAGTGGCCCTGGTTAGTGCGAGCTAGCTGGGAGTTCCTAAACCCTCTCTAGAGTCCACCGGTGTCCCGTAGCCGCCCTGTACTTCTCTCTGCCAGTCTCAACCACTGTTCTGACCTGACTGTTTCCCTCTCTCAGAAAAGCATGGCAGGAAGCGATTTGCCACACACTCCCTGTGGGGCCACACCTGGGCGACTTGATGCTCACAGTGAAGTGACGATTGAGCTCTTACCTGACAGCCTGGCCCTCTCTGAGCCTCTCAGGGTGGAAGGTTGGCTGCCTCACTCACCCCAATCCAGTTCTGGTTCCAGTTCTGTTCAACCCTGCTGCCCACAAAGGACCTTAGCCTCATTACTGGAACTCTCTATTTAGCAATCCTGGAGAGGGATGGACCGAGAGAAATTTAAGATGAAGCTCAGCCTTGGGGACTTACTAACCAGCTTGGTGCAGACAGATCCTTGGGGAATGTTGGAAGGGCAGGTTTTTAAAAGAATACTCCACCTGGGCGTGGTGGCACACGCCTGTAATCCCAGTATTTGGGAAGCTGAGACAAGAGGATCACAGGTTTGAGGTCAGCCTCAGCAGCTTAGCAAGGCCCTCGGAAACTTAAAGAAACCCTGTTTCAGAATAAAACATAAAATAGAGCTGGGGGTGTAGCTGAGAGGTAGAATGGTCCTAGGTTCAATCCTCACTACAAACAAACAAACGAATAAATATTCTAGTGATATACTTATCTGTTATAAAAAATCATCTAAAGGGAGAGTTCTAACCTGTAGTCTTCCCTTCTTGGCAGCATCTCTTGGGGGTGGTAGGACAGCCTGGGTTAGACGTGGCACAGCCATACTGCAGAGTGAGGAATTCTGGGGCCTTACCCCATCCCTGCCGGCACTGACCCAGCACAGCCAGGCCTGAGGGACAGGAGTCCCCAGGACTGCTGCCCCTGACTAGGTAGCTGGGTTCTAGGTACTGTCCTTTGTTCACAAATTGCCAAGAATGACTGTGTACCCTTTGTGCCTGGTACCATGCTGGGTTCTGGGAAGAACAGAACCTCAGCTTCTCAGGAGTTAGAATCCCTGGGCGCAAACCCCACCTTCCTCTCCTGTCACCTGCGTGTCTGTGAGCATGTCTCTCAATCTCCTCCTGGCTCAGTTTCCACAGATGTAAAATGGGCAGCTGGGGTGGTCATGACGCATGCTTTATGGAATGTGTACAAGTCCTTCAGCCCAGGCACAGGGCAAATGGCTGATAACTAGCGTCTTAAGTCAGCATGGGTACAACTAGAAAAATGTCTGAGCTACATCTGGGCCTGCAGCTGCAGGACAGTGAAGTAGAGACACGCAAACTCACAATTACAGTCGAGTGTAATCCGTCCTGGACTCCGAGGGAGAAGAAACAGCCTCCACCAGGGCAAGTCAAAGAAGACTTCAGAGGCCTGGGATATGAGAGCGGTGTTTGCTAAGTTCTTCAGAGCCCCGGCCCTTCAAAAGCCCAGCCAGGCTGACACCCCTCTTCCCGAGCTCCTGCCTAACCAAGACTCTTCCACAGTCTCCTGAGTCTCCTGCTTTTCAACCCTCAGCAAATCTTATCTCCAAGAATGCTTTTCTTGTCTCCCTTGTCAGCGGCTCTGTGTGTCTCCTTTGCGTTGTTACTGGCCTTCTGACCAGGGTTCTCATCTCTCACAGCATAGAATCCTTATAGCGCTGCTTCCTGTTGTTTGTACAATACCTGTTATTCTCTCCTCCCATGCATTATTTAGTCCTGAAAAGTGTGGAGGAGTCAGCTTGCAGGATAGACGGCAGGAAAGGGGGATATGGATTTAACGGCACTATCTTATGAATGGCTCAAAAAGAAAACTAGTATTTCTTAGGGATGGGTGTGTACGTGATGAGAGGGGTCGAGGAGGGGGAGATTCACTTGAAAATAATGTGTAAAATTATTTGCATGTAACTGTGTGAAAGGAAACTGCAGTTCTTTATTCTCCAGGTTGGAGAGCAATGTCAGAAAAGGAAGACAAATCAAATCTTCTCTCTTCTGATGTGAAAAATATAAGAAACGATAATTATTGGTATAATTATAGTGATGACGAGAATAACATTATCATTATTATTAGTGTTTGTTGGGACCTACTTGCCACTTGCTGCTTTAGGAGTTTCACATCCATGGCTCCAGGTACCCTCGCGGCAGCCCTATGAATCAGGCAGTCTTACTGTCCCTGTCATACAGATCAAAGGACTATCTCGGTCAACATTCTCGGTGCTACAATCCAAAACAACTGACAACACGACTTAGAGGAAGGAAGATTTATGTTCTCAGTTTTTTGGAGATTCAGGGTTCAGCCCATGTGAGGTGGTGTGTGTGTGTGAAGCTCAGGGTATGGCGGCAGAAAGCCGAGAGAGGGAGTGAGCACACAGGCTCTGCTCCTCACATCATAGAGGCTGGAAGCAGAGAGAGCAAGCAAGGGCTCTGCTCTCGACATCATGGAGAACAAAAGCAAAAGAGCAAGCAAAGGGATTCAAAGACACAAGCACAGTCCCTACGGCCACATCCTTAGAGACCCACCTTCTCCAGCCACACCCCACCTGCCTAGGTTACCACCCAGTGGATCCATTACAATGGGTTTATCAACTAGTGGGATTGCAACCCTCGTGACTAATTACATAAGCTCTGAACATCAATACATGAGCTCTTCAGGGGACATTATATAACTAACCATGTCAAGAACACAAGGTCAGAGAGACTAATAACTTGCCCCGGGTCACACAGCAGCTGAGGACTGCTGAGACTGACACCCATCCCTGACTGCCTCCCGCTCTCTGGGGCTCGCTCTTTCTTCCCTGTGTCCCCGTGTCCCATGAGGGGTACTGGTTTTGTTTCTGCTTTCTCCCTGTACAGTCTTCTTGGGAGCCCCACCTTGGGCACCTATTGATCACATGCCCCCTGCCACCCCCAGACCAGCCAGCCACAGCAGCTGGGGCTCAAGGCTACTCCCTGTACACCCAACCAGTCTACCTTATTTGAAGGAATTCTGACTCTTTAAGGCTCATTCATGCTTTATACCCATCAGACTAAGAGAAATCAGAAATCAGAATTGGGTCTAGTGATGTGGGGTGTGGTGACAGGGGACCTTATTCACAGCCATGGGGGTTGTAGACGAATGCAGCCACTCTGCATCATTTAGGGACAAGTAAGTCTGGACACCACTTATGCCCCAGCCTCTGAAGGCTGTTGTGACGAATACACACAAAGCCAACGGCTTCAAACAACAAAAGTGTATTATTTTACAGTTCTGGAGATAGAGTGTCTGACGTGGGTCTCACTGGGCTGAAATTAAGTCTGCAGGTGTGTTTCCTCTTGGAGTTTCTCTGGGAGAACCTGTTTCCCTGCTTTTTCCACTTCTAGAGGCTGCCATACTCCTTAGCTCCTGACCCCTTTGTCCATCCTCAACACCCAAAGTGTAGGATCAGCCTGTCACTCTCTGAGTCTACCTCTCCCGCCCCTCTCTTTCCCTCATTATAACTCTGTAGAGACATTGGGGCGGTCTCAATGATCCAGGATAGTCACGCCATCTCAAGACTCTTGATCTAATAGCATCTGTAAAGTCCCTTTTGCCATATAAGATAACATATTTACGGATTTCTAGACATGGACATCTCTGGTCCATTCCTATGCCTTCTATAACTCTGGGCTAGAAATTCTATTTCGGAGTATATTGGCTCCCAGGCACTACTGACTCCCAGCTGCAAGGGAGTCACAAAGCACGCTGCTGAGGTCATCTGGGGTGGTGGGAACATGGATGTCCCAAGGTGAGACAATGGGAAAGAGAAGTGTGTGGAGTTGGCACAGCGCAGGGTGTTATGCAGCAATTAGAAGTAACAGCCTAGCTGTTTACACACTGGTGTGAATGCATCCTTAAAAAAAGTGCTTAGGGAAGGGAAGTAAAAAATAGAATAGGGTATATAACAGGATCATTTACATCAAATTTAAAAACTAAATACATATACACAAAACGACAATATGCGTTTTGCATGAAGACCGCAGAAGCAGGAAGACATATTTGCACAGGCTGTTGGTGGCTGTCTATGGGATTCGGGAAGGGAATGTGGTAGGGCAAAAGAACAGAGGCGAATAAAAGTAAGTCTTGTTCAAATGCTACCTCCTCGATGAAGCCACCCCTGACCTTCGGCAGACCTCAGGTGGAGGGGCGTGGTTGGGTGGTTACAGAGCCCTCGCACACTGCCTGGGCTTGTCGGCTTGTGTGTCTGACTGTGCCCTTTACTCTCACCTCCTCGAGAGCAGGAACTGCATTTTGTTTTGTTTTCCTTTGTATCTTTTCAAGTGCAGCACAATGCCCGCCTCACAGTAGGTGCCTAATGTGTGTTTTGTTGGGCTGAACAGAGAATGGCACAGAAACAAGACATCTGCAGTGTGGCGTCTCACATGAGCTGAGGCTTAGGAAAATTTCTGAGGATGCCCGAGTGGGCTTTAAAGCCCCGTTTGGAATAGAAACTTGAGTCATAAAGCCTGCTCCTTGCAGGTGAGCAGAGGAGAGGTGGCAGAGAGCTGGCGGACCCCCTGAGCATCTCTTTTGCCTCCAATTCTCAAGATGAAATGCCAAGAAAAAGTGAGCATCCGAATGAAAAAGCAGAGCGATGGGAAAAGAAACCCCAAGTTGGGGAAAGAGATCGTAAAACAGCACTTTGCCGGCTCTAAATAAATTCAGTCCAGAAGGGCAGAGATGCTGAGACTGGAGACAGAAATGGTATCGGCGAATACCTCAAAAGGCAGTCGTCGATTCCGAGATTCTGTAATGGGACTGACATTGTCCTGGGCCAAGACTCCAGAACTGATCATTACAGCGGTGGTTCCGAACGCTGAAAAAGAAAATCAAGTGGCGATCTTTCGAAGGCTGCGAGGGTTCACGAAAATCAAGTTGTGCCTGACTGACCCGCTTCCAAGGACGTCAACTGGTAAAAACACAGACATGGGGTAGATCTTTCATCTGAATTTCAGCCGAGTCTGATAAGCTGTCTCTGAGTGGTTTTAAAGATATGACAGATGCTTGCCTTGGCAACCATCGCGCCCAAGTGGCGTTGATTCATGGAATGGTGCCAGTCCCGATGGATGTTTCTGGAATACTACCACCCATAGTATTAAAAATAGCTGACATGCACTGAGTGTTTGCCATGTGACAGGCACTGTTCTGTGATTCACATGGAGTTGCCCATTTTCTCCCTGCAAGGACTCCATGGGGGAAGGCACTGTTATTACTATATTTGACATACAAGGGAGTGAGGGACTCGAGGGCCAGATTACCTCCCCAGTCCCCATGGTGGGCAAGGGGCTACAGGACCAGTCTAGTCCAGTGCACCATTCTGCTAAGGACACATTAGAAGCTGGGTAGTGCGACCTTCACCATGAACTCAGGAAAATAAGAGCCTCCGTAGAAATGAAACGAACGCAAGGAAACTGTGGCCAGCTCTCACATCTGCACCCTTAACTGAATGGTGTGCCTGGTCTTCTTCATCCATTTCTCTACCGTAGCTCTCTGGGACCTTTTCTTCTTCATACTGGTCTATCTTCCCATGTGATTTTAGCCCCTGATCCTACCCTGTGCCTAGGTGGTGCCTGAGTTTCAGCTCTGGGGTTCAACCATACCCCATACTGCCCCACAGCTGGGCAGAGCCTCTGCTGTTTAGACCCCATCACTGCATCCCTGCCCAAGTCTACACAAATAAGTCCCTGGTCAAGTACAGCAGGACTGGACTTCCTGGGCAGGAGGATTAATGCCTTCAAGAGCTGAAGAGGTTCCCCACACAAGCATCCTCCTCCCAGGGAGCCCTTAGCAAACAAGGCTATTGAACACGCAGGATTGATTGCTGCAAGGAAGGTACTTCCCTGTTCAAATAGGATCTGGGGGAAGTGCACTTGAGGGGCACAGGAAGGTAAAGAGAAGTCGTCCAACTGCTTCCCATGCTAGGGCTTTTTGCATTTCATTCCGATTGAAACAGACTGCTCCATTCAGCACTGTCTTATAATAACAGGAAACCTGTTGAACTCAGGGCTGAATTGGGGGAGATGCGTGTATATCAGGACTACATTCAGCCATCCATTCCTTCAGGAATAGCATGGCGTCCTGGGTTATGTCCAGGATTTGGAGTCCGAGGTCTGGGGCTTAGCCTCTGACTCTTCTATAAACTAGTTGCATGACCTGAACCCCTCTGCTCTGCATTTCTTAATTAAAAAAAAAATGATGATGCACACTACATACAGCTGCTGGGAACATTGTTTAGCTCTCCCAGAGGCAGACCCAGAAACAAGGATTTACATGCACACCATTGGTTTAGGAGGAGAGGGGAGCATCTCTGTGAGAATAGAAAATGAGATAAGGTAGGGAAAACAAGGAACAAAGGGGTTGTTATCAACTTAACTGCCAGCATGGGAAACTAGCACTGAATCCCACTGGAAGCCGATTCCTCTGGAAGCCAATTCCAGACAGGAGCTTCAGAGTTGTCACATCTGAGGGGTGAGGGAGCTGGGGTATTTAGACACCTGCCCATGTCGGTGTGTGGTTGAGGGCTGCTCTCAAAGTGTGTTTGCTCCCCAGCAAGTAAATCAGGTGGTTACTTTGGGGTGGTAAGGGTCGGGGGCATGGGAGGGCACCCACAGTGTCTGCTGCAGATTGTACAGGCGATTCCATGTGCCAGCCTTTCATTATTCATTTGTAGATTCCACAAATACATAAGAGAATGTCTACATCACGGGCCGAGTAAGTACTGACATCCCAGGCGGAAGAACTGAATGACTGGCTTTGGTGACAATTTCCTTAAAGCATCAAAGACACAACAGATACTTATAGTTAATGCTGAAGAATATTATAACGGAGGAATAATGGGGGGTGCTCTGCCAACTAATGAATAGAGAAGGAATCACGTAATTATAAAAAAATCACCATTTGGCAACTATGAAAGTAAAATCTGTTTGGGCACAATTATCAATGAAGGCTTAGAACATTATCAATGAAGGTGGGTGAAAAGATGAAAAGAAAGTATAACACTGGAAAGTATAACACTGGAACTTGATTTATTGTACAGATCAGGGAATTCTCCCTGCCTCCCATGCAGGTGAGGTTTAAGCTGAGAGACTTTAAGGATATGCAGGAATTAGGGAAAATGATGGCTTTCCTGAGGAATGTGAGTCAGACAACCAGAAGACCTGGGGGTGGGAGGGACCAGGAGTTAGCAGACAATGGCCCTGGACAAAGTCCATCCACATGCCTCTTTATGTAACTAAAGTTTTAGTGAAACATCCCTCTCATTCTTATATAGATTGTTGATGAGAGCTTTCTCATTAACAATGGCAGAGTTGAACAGTTGCAGGGGACACCAGATCACCTTACAAAGTCCACCTGGCCCTCTGCAGCAAAGGTTGCTGATCTCTGGTTCATATGAAGACCTGGGTATAGATTCTAATGCATTTTAAATCAGTATAGATATTTGTCATAACTTTTATGCAGATATATGTAATCCCACTTGTGAAAAGCTCACACAGCCTATCGAGGGGAACAGAGTGTCAAAAATAATTATAAGACCATATGACTGATGCTATAATAAAAGTCTGCACCAAGGGCTTATAGAGCTGCCAAGAAGAAAATAATTAGTTCTACCCAGGGAGGGAGGATGGCTTCACAGGAGGAGAGATGGATCTAGGAGTTTGAATCCATATTTTCTGGTAAATGAAGGGAGTTAGGCTAGAGTGTGTTAAAAAGTAGAGAGAAATGAGAAAGCAAAAAGTGTTCAGGAATGATCAGAGTCTACCTCCCCTGTGCCTCCAAGCAGCTGGTAGGGCCATGAGTCTGACTTCCCTGGAGAATTGTCATTTAACTCTCCTAACCTCTACCACCAGCTTTATTTTTTTTATTATTTTCTTTTTACTTCAAGAGTCAGTCAGCAAGAACAGACAGTAATTGGATCACTGTGTCTGAGGCATGCTTGGAAAATAAATTCTTTAGAGGAAGCATCCAGGACAGGAAGGTGGAAGGTGGCAGATTTTAAGAAACAATAAAACTGGAGGTGTTAGGATACTTGGGTATAAAAATTGCAGGTTGGGCCTCTCACTAGCCGATTGTGAACAACTGGAGCATAAGAATAAATAATGGTAGGAATAGATTATGACCCCACAGATTAAAATAAGAATTAATAAGCCATACTGATTTAACTTCAAAATAGAAAAATAAATGCATACATGAGAGAGAAGGGAAAGCTCTTCCTTAGAATAGAATGCCAACTAATGAACAGAGAAGGAATCGCGTAATTAGAAAAAAATCACCATTTGGCAACTATGAAAGTAAAATCTGTTTGCGCACAATTATCAATGAAGGCTTAGAACTGGTGGGTGAAAAGATGAAAAGAAGCAAGATATTTGTGTAGTCTGGGAATCTCCTTCTAAGAGACTCATTAGTTGTAAATGGAAAAGATATTAAGTTTGTACAGGAGAAGCCTGGCCAATACCACATTGAAAGAGCCAAGTGAAAGTCACCGGTAATGACACAGATGCTGTGTGCTGCCTGACGATGAGGCACTGGGAAGGACACAGCGATGCTTGTGTGATGTTCCTGCACAAGTGCATCACCTGGAACTAATGACCAACAACATCAGACAAATTACGGGACGGTCTATAAAATGACTGGTCTATCATCTTGAGATAGGTCAAGATCACAAAGGACAGAAGGAGCCTGAGGGACTCTTGCAGATTAGATGAGGCTACAAGAGGCATGATATTTAAACACAGCCTTAGATCCTGGGTGGAATCCTGGATCAGGATAATATTTGTTTCTTTTGCTGTAAAGAACAGGAATGCAGTAACTGACCAACTTTTGATACATTTTCTAGATCAAATGATACTTTCTTTTTATATAGATGAAACTTTCTAAATACTTTTTTTTCGACAGCATTCATTTTTTTTTTTTTTTGGTTTGATCATTCTCCCGTGGTTCTATAAAAGAGAGAAAAATCCTATTTAGGAAATGCTGCCCTGAAGATTAGAGAAAAGCAGAGTCAGCTCTATAATGTACTCTCGGATGGGATGGTTGGGGTAGGTGTGGAATAATTAAGTCATGTGATAAAAATGTTAACCTTTGGAAAATCTGGATGGAAGGTAAAGAGGAGTATATTGTATTCCTTTTGCAATTTTTCTTGTAGGTCTGACTTCATTTCCAAATAGTCAAAAATAAAAATACTCTGGATGTTATAGAAGACAGTTTTATAGAACAAAGTCTCTAGATCAGACCAGTCTGGCTTAAAATGTTTGAACCAAGATCCATTAGTTGTGTGGCCCTGAGCAAGTTATTTAGCCTCTGTTATAGTTTGGATATAGAATGTCCCCTGAAAAGCTCATGTATTGATATTCAGTGTTGATATAATTAAGTCATGAGGGTTCTAATCTCATCAGTGGACAAATCCACTGTAATGGATTTATTGGGTGGTAACCTAGTCAGGTGGGTGGAGTGTAGCTGAAGGAGACAGGTCCATGGGGGTGTGGCCTTAATGACTGTGCTTGTGTCTTTGAATCCCCTTGTTCGCTGTCTCACTTGCTTCTGGCCTCCATGATATGAGAGCAGAGCACTTGCTCTCTCTCTCTGTCTCTGTCTCTCTCTCTCTTCTCTCTTCTCTCTCTCCCCCCAGCACTATGCTCTGAGCTCCACAGACCTGGCCTGACATGGACTGAACCCCTGAAATCTCCAGAACTGTGTGCAAATAAATCTTCCTTCCTCTAAGTTGTGTGGTCAGGTGTTTTGGGTCACGGCAATGAATATGCTGACCGAAAGTGCCTCTGAGCCTTGGTTTTCCCATTACTAAAATAAAAAGAATGGGACCTACTTCTCAGGATGATGTAGAGACAAGGCAGTTACTAGGGGTGACACACTTGACAGTGCTGGGCAGCCTGAGTCACCCTCCCCAGAGGTCTCAGGGCGTGGTCTAGATGTTCAGTGGGCTTGCTGACTGGTTGAAGGGTTTTTTATTTGTGTGTGTGTGATTCAAATTTCAAGCTTTACTTCTGCACTTGTTGCCAATGGAAGGCTGTGCTACTAGGTTCCAATGTTTTTAAAATTAATATTCCATAGAAAAATTGATGAATAATAATATAAGTCAACTGAAAGCTGAATACTTTCATCGTTCTCCTAAAACTCAGAATAGTGCTCTCTTTTGATAATCCAGTTTCCAGGTCTTTGGGAAATAATGTGGGGAAAGAAGGAGAAGGAAAAAATAAGGGGCAGGTAGGGGAGGAAAGACGAGGGAGGAGAGGGGTTGGGGCTGGAAGCAACCAAAGAAGAGATGTGAGTAAGCACTGTTCTGGGTAGAGAGGGGATCCCCTTCAACATTCTCCAAGGGTAGGGAGTTACTTTTTATTTACTTATAATTGCTGGGATATGGTTTTCTCAGTAGCACAGGGTGATCATTGAAGTTATATCTCCTGCCACTTTCATATCCCTTCCCTGCTCCCAGCAAGTCCCCCAGCCAAGAAGGACCCTTCTTTCCTGTCAGCCATCCCCACCCCTGTATCTCCATTAATACATTGAAAATTGGTGCCACCCAGCCCTACCCAGAACCAGGAAAAAGAAGAAGAATCCAGTATCAGTGATCTGGGAATAAATGGATTAGGTAAAAGTTGGGTGGGAAATGATATTTTAATAGCCAGATGAACTGTGGCTTACGTTGTACTTTGTAAAACGTACAATTTTTAAATGACACTGGCTACTCCTGACCTCCATTAACCCCTGGGAGCTTTACATAGATTTTCTTACTCTCTTTTATGAAGAAATATTGTGAGTATTTATCTTCCTCTTACTTGAAGCAGGGAGAGTGATGTTGATAAAAGTCTTTCACTTGAGTTCACATGGCAGGTGGAATAAAGCCACGGCCTTTATTAAAACAGAAAGCCACGTGACTCTTATCCAACATGGATAATTATCTTCTTTCTCCTTCTCTGGACTTCTCCCTGAAGGTACACTGGGATAAGCCACTATCTGCTTTTCAAGATGGCTACCTGCTGTCACGGAGTCCCCGGTCCTTATCGCAAGAGTGGATTGGCAGTGTTCTGAGATGGCTGGTACTTGATATTTTCCTTTTCAGTCTAGTAAGCCCTTTGGGATCATTCAAGATAAAATCATTTCATAAATGCAGCTGTAATACAGAATAAAATACTTTAGAGGGGACTTCAAGAAAACTACATTAGCTCATGTCTCTTTTTTATGGCGTGCCACCATTCGGATTGTTTCAAGAGCACAGAGTGGGCCCACTATGGATTTCTTAGATCTTCATGATCTCCATCTCTTTTTCTCTTTGGCCCCTGTTTTCTTCCAGTGTTCAAGGATTACACTGAACAAATTCAGAGGCAGGGTATCGCATACACAGAGTGACTCAGGAGGTCTCAAAAGCCCGCAGCTCCGCCGGGTGCTGCTTATTCCCTGTGTAAACACAGAGCACAGGACTCCCACGGAGGAGCCACAGATGCTGAATTGTCCCATCCAGCTGTGAGGACAGGCTGGGTGGCTCTGTTCTTCCATGTGGCTTTCTGGTGAGCTTGCTATTACTGCCACAGGACGGAGGCTACCAGGACTTCAGAAATCAAGCAGGAAAATGCTATTCTTGGTGGACTTTCCACCTCCACCTTGAGGGGATGTGGGTATTTCATGCATTTTCTAAATACATATGGTGCACTGGGTGAACTTTATGGACCACTGGGAACTGTTCTAGGTGCTGAGGATTTGGCAGGCAAATCTGACTCGAATGTGAGCTCTGTCCTCATGAAGGGTACATTCTAATGGAGACATCAGATTTAAACAAATCACATTAGGGTTGATCATAATTCCCTTGATAGCTTCAGTAAATTGGTTGTGGGACTGCCCTCCCCATGCTTGAATACCAAAATCTGAAGAAGCTGGAGTCCCTTCTATAAAATGACATAGTATTTGCACAACCTACTCACATCCTTTTGTATACTTTAAGTTGTCTCTAGATTACTTATAATACCTGAATCGATGTAAGTGCTATGCAAATAGTGATTATACTATATGGTTTAGGGAAGAAAGACAAGAGAAAACAGTCAATATCTATTTAGTACAGATGAATTTTTTTTCAATCTGTAGAGTGTTTGAATCTATTGATGTGTAATCCATGGATGGATAAGGAGTACTGAATGCATATAATTACAGTGGGGATTAGAGAGGCAAAGGGAAACTAGACTATGAGAGAATACAAGGGGAAGGAACTCCCCTAACATGTGGAATTAGGGGTTCATGAGGTTTCACCTACAATGTGGAGTTAGAAGAAAGTTTGGGAGAATGTGATGGGGTTAAACTACAGGTGTGTAGGGGGGGACAGGGATTATTTAGGAGGCATTGAGATAAGCACCTTGGAGAATGGACAGAGTTTATAAATGTGTGAAGGAGGAGAAATCTGGTGTACTCCAGGGTATACTGCTGAGCTCAGGGTGAGAAAGACTGACCAGAGCCTGTATGGAGGACCTTGGATAGTAGTGTCCCCATATCTATGGGGGGATATCTTCCAACACCCCCAGTGGATACCTAAAATGTAGATAGTACTGAACCATATATATATATATATATATATATATATATATATTTTATTCCTATGCATACATACCTGTGAAAAGGTTTAAATTATAAGTTAGGTACAGTAAGAGATTAACAGCAATAAGTAATAATAAAATAGAACAAAGTGCTCTCTTCCTCTCAAAATATCTTATTGTACTATATGCAACCTTTTTGTAGTGATGTAAGATGATGTAAGGTCTGCGTAATGAGATGAAGTAAGTTGAATGATGTAGGCATTGTGATGTAGGGTGAGGCTAACTATGTAAGGGCTAGTTGAACATGAGCTCTGTGGTATTGCAACAGTGGATCTGATAACCAAGATGGCTACTGAGTAACTCATGGGCAGGTAGCATATACAGTATGGATACTCTGAACAAAGGGATGGTTCATGTCCCATGTCAAAGAAGTGGGATAATATAAGATTTCAGCACACTGCTCAGAATGGCATGTGATTTAAGATTAATGAGTTAGTTTTAGAACTTTCCATGTAATTTATTCAGATAGTAATTGACCATGGGGAACTGAAACCAAAGAAAGCACAATTGGAGACCAGGGAAGACTCCGTGGAGACCGCATTCTATGGCCAGGGAAATGGTTGAAAGATTCCTCGCTATGGGGGTGGGTCACGGTTTGCAAGGGTTTGAGTGACATGTTCAGCATTGCAATTCTTAAAACCCCTGCTGGCTGCTACAGGGACTGTAATGGAGGGGACACGTACAGAGGTTACCTCAGAAACTAAATAAAAGACAAGAGTTGTTTGCATTAAACTGATGGCAGGAGTGTAGGACAAGCTGACTGTTCTTAGTTATTCTAAGGATGGTGGAGCCCAGTGCTGGGACCTGGGATAAAGACTGAGCTACTCTCCAGTGGTGAGAGGAGAGAGACAAGAGAGGACTAAGCCCCATGTGGGCTCTGCTAGGAAGGGGGTCTCCATAAGAGGCCACACACAGGGAGGGTCAGATGCTTGGCTCTGCCAAGGCAGGCTTCTGGGGACCTGAGTACCTGAGTTAACACTTGGAAATTTGAGACTGTTACACCCCACACCTTTCGCTCCAACCTTTCATTCCATCCCTTCCTTCTTCTATTTCCTTTTCTTTTATTTCCCCCTTCTACCTCCCCTACGCCGTTCTTTTTCTTCTTCTTCCCCTTGCCTGTCTTCTCCTCCTCCCTCTCTTCCTCCTTTTTTCCCCCTTGAACTCAGGGGCATTTTACCTCTGAGCTATGCCCCCGGCCCTATTTTATTTCACATTTTGAAACAGGGTCTCACTAAATTGCTGAGGGTCTCACTAAGTTGCCCAGGCTGGCTTCGAATCTGCGATCAGCCTGTCTCGGCCTCCCAAGTACTAGCACTGGAGGTAGATGTCACCATGCCCAACTTGTTCCACTTTTCTTCCTTCTCTCCTTCCCTCCTTTCCTTTCTTCTTTACTCCCTTTCTCCTTTCTCTCTCCAAGAATTTCCTCTGAAATGGGTATGATAAAAAAGAATACAGGCTGTCATCAGGAGGCTTGGGTTCAGGCATGGCTGTGCTGTTTCTTCATCAGCTGGCTGTGGAAAGTTGCATGTCATCTCTGGGTCCCTGTCCTTGTTAGGAGGATGGAAGGTGAGCTTGCACAGTGGGTTCCAGCTGTCTGTGTTGGCGATTGTTTGGGGAATGTGGGAAGACAGAGGCTCAGGACAGATTCGGTCACTATGGAACAACGGGAAGGGGACACGACACCTGCTCTGGGGCCACAGCTGCAGCTCACAGGAGTCATCATCAAGGCTGAGTCCAACAGGGATCACTCCAGCAACAAAGCAACTCTCCCTATCTTGTAGAGCCCTTTTTACCCCTCCGAATCACAACCTAAAACAGAAACCCGTGTACTAAAAATGATTTGTCTTGAGCTCTTCCTCTAATTAAAAACCACAATGGGCTTGTTTGCATTAATGATTTTTATTTTAAAAAAAGAGAGGGAGAAAACGTTACAAGCTTGCTACAGACAAGCAGAAGAAAAAGCCTTCTCTGTGGTGTGCTCATACAAAGAAGTTCCCCAGGAGATACAAGGAATAAAACTAAAGAAAACTTTGTTCCCCGCCACTCTTTGTGTCTGAGCTGCACTTGCCTGTAGTTACTATACTCAAAATATCAATCATGGAAGCCGGGGGTGATGGTTTGTTCATGATGCCCAGGAGATGAGACACAACAGCTCTTGAGGTCTGGATTAAGTTTTTGCCTATGACTACGCTATGCTTTTCATTGGGCATATTTACAGACATTATTCATATTCTCTCTGTCTCTCTCTCTCTCTCTCTCTCTCTCTCTCTCTCTCTCTTTCTCTCTTTCTTTTGTATGAGGGATTGAACCCCAGGGCATTCTACCCCTGAGCTACACCCATAACCCTATTCATTTTTATTTTGAAACGGGTTCTCTTCAAGTCGCAGAGGCTCTTGCTAAGTTGCTGAGGCTGGCCTCCAACCTGTGAACCTCTTGTCTCAGCCTCCTAAGTCCTGGAATTGCAGGCGTGCACCACCATGCCCGTCTAGACTTCATCCTTTGTTTACTCTATCACCAGCTTCCCACCACTGCCCCTGGCGCCAGACTGTTTCTCACCACCTCCTCAAGGAGTCCGCTTGGAAACTGACAGGCACATCAGATTAAGCATGACACTCACCTCTTCCTCGTGTCAGCTCCTGCTCAGTGCCCTCCAATTCTCAAGACAAAGAAGAATGCCATTCACCAGTCTGATCAAGCCCAAAGCATAATGTCTCCCTCAAATCCTCCCCTTCGCCCAATCTCTACGAGCAATTAATTCTACAGCAACTGTCAGCTATATCTTCAAGAGGCATCTAGCCTTTGATCCTATTGCTTCCCACCACTGCGAGCTCATCCACCCCAAGCTACTGCACCTTTGCTCTCCTCTCACCTGGGCCACTGATGACACTCGCTTCTGACCTCTGCTTCTGTGCTGGGCCTCCCTGCAGGCATTCTTGACCCATCATCCAGAAACCATTTTTAAAATATAAATAAGATCTGATCACTTCAGGGCTGGAGACTCTCCAATAGAATGTACAAAGGTACAGCCACTATGGAGAACAGTTTTTGCAAACTATTTTATAAAATGAAACACAATTACCATGTAACCTAGCCATTGTACTTATGGGCATTCATCTTAGAGAAAAATTACCATAAAATACCTGGACACAAGTGTTTGTAGATGCCTTATTCATAATTTCTGAGAAGTAGAACAACCCAGGTGTTCTTCCAAAGCACATGAATAGTTAAGCAAGCTGTGGGCCACCCATACTATGGAATACCACTCAGCAATGTAAAGGAATTTGCAATCTTACCTAGCAAAGGGAACTTGGCAGGTGGAATTAAGGTTGGTGGTCAGCAAAGGAGAAGCTGGGATCGTGCAGATGAGCCCAATAGAACCAACAGGGTCCTTGCAAGTGGAGCAAGAGGTGGAGGAGTTGATAGATGTGACTATGGTAAAAATGGTCAGAGAGATGCAACTTTGGTGACTTTGAAGATGAAGGAAGGAGCCGTGAGCTTTTGAAGGAGGAAGAAGGGTAAAATGGATTCTTCCTGAGAGCACCCAGAAAGCAAGGCAGCCGTGCAGATACCATGGGCTGTTTTAAGCACCTAAGTCTGTAATAAATGGTTACCGTGACCACAGGGAACTAATGCAGGAGCCAGAAAACAACACCGTCCCCCAAAATGCCATGCAGGTTTGAGTGAAACGAATGTCCTATAATTACATTGCCATCGTGAATTCCTTCTTGTCCCTGTTGTCATTTTACACAAACCACAGGTTGGAACTATAGGAAAGATGCAGGGAGAGATAAACATTAATTGTAAAGTAGAGGCTTTCCAAATAAGGGACACTTCCTCACTTTATATGTGCCGTTGCTGTGAAAGTTAATTATTTATCTCTGAAAGGGAAATGTCAGGCACTGAGTAGAGCTGTCAGAACCGTGAACACTGCGGCGGGAGCCTCGTTTCTACTCAGATACTGCAGCATGGACTTTGGCAAGAGCAGAGAAGTCTCAGCACTTTCCAATGTGATTTTGAAAAAAAAAATATATATATACTTTTATTGGTGCATTGTAGTCTCACATCATAATGAAGTTCAGAGTGATAGGGTCATTCATGCACACAGTGGGGTGAGTTTCCCCCCAATCTCACCCCACTCCTTCCCCTTCCTCCTACTTGACACTGAGATTAGCACTGATGATTTCATCTATGTACATAACGTCAATGGAAGTGTTTCCTTCATAACGTTTCCCCTACCACATCCCTCCCCAAGACCCCCTCCATCACTGCTCCATTGAGGTTTCTCCTCCTTTATCTGGTGTCCCTCTTGTATTCCAATTTCTCCCTAGCTTCCACATATGAGAGGAAACATAACATTCACTTTTTGAGACTGGCTAATCTCATTTCACCAGAACTTGCTAGATTTCTCTTCTGGCCGTATCTCTGACACTGGACCGTCACTGGGTCTTTTCCATTCTGCCTTCTAAGTTTCTCCTCTCTGAATCTCCCCATCCATCTCTACTGCTCACACTGAAATTCATGCTTAAGTAGGGGAATTCAAAGCCAGCTCATATTTATCAAGCATGAATGGTACAGAAAACACTTTTTAAGCACTTTTGTGTAAATCGGCTCAGCTTCTCCCAGCAACACGATGAAGTAGGCATTCACATTGTTCTCATTTTTAGAAGCATAAATGGGTGCGAAGAAAGGTAAAGTCTCTTTGCAAAGCCCAGACAGCAATAAAAAGGTAGACCTGGGATTCCAGCTTGGATCTGGCTCCCTGCAGGGTCTGAGTACTTAGAAACAAACCTACAAGCTTCCCAAGAATGGGACAGAGCGGTGGTGTCTCAATCCCCCATTGCTGTTCATTAGCTAGTGTGGATACCTTGGGCCAGGTAGATGAAGAAAAAATGTAGACGAGTCTTCTACCGGGATTTCTTTGCCTTGCTCTGTGAAGATATGGGCAGAGGAATGAATACCCATTCTTCAGCCACCTTGTCTCAAACATGATCATAACTGATAAATACTGGAAAAAGTAAAAAGCAATATTCCTTGGAATAACAAATAATCACCATCATTTAAGCATCCATCAGCTGCCAGGCATCTCCCAGGCGGTCCCCATGCATCACCCCAGTAATGCACACAACATCCTTGTGAGGAAATGAAGCTCAGTAAAGAATGTGTACCGCCTCATCAATAAGTGATGCGTGCACACCCTTCTGGGTCTGAAGCTGAGGTTCTTAATTATGCTGGTGTACTGCCATGCGCTCTTTCTGCACACACAGGGTTGGATGCAGAAGACAGCAGGCAGCATGTGCAAGTTACATGGGAAATTCTCAACCTTTCCCGGCTCAGCTTTATCATTTGTCAAGTGGGCATGCAACTTGCAGCCTCCTGGTGACCTTCTGTAGCCTGAACTTCCCATATCCAACAGTGTTGGCTTGGAAATTGGTTCGGCTGGCAGAAAATGGTGAGACTCCAGGGCCCTCAACTCTGCCAAGATTGCACATGGCTGGAAGGAACATTCGCTAATTTCCCCTGCTTCATTTTACATAACACACATACTAGAGATTGCTGTTTGTCTCCCAGTGAAAGACAACTCTTTCCCTCATTTTTCCTTCTAGCCAGGTACGGTTATGTGACCACTTGCTGGCCAAGGAAAATGAGCAGAAGTGGCGGATGCAGATGCAACTTCCCAGTTGTGCATTTCAAGGGAAGGAACACCCCTTGCCTTTGGCTTCCCACTGACTGAGATGGTGTGTGGTGGTGAGCCATCAGGGACCATGAGAGCAGAAGCGACAACCTGGTGATGCCAGAGAGCAAGGCAGAAGCCAGGTCTTAAAGACCAAATCGTGTTATGATCACGTATTTTTATTTTTTATTTGGTTTTTGTTTTGGAACTGCGGATTGAACCCAGGGGCATTCTAACTATGAGCTAACCCCCCGGCCTTTTTCAAAATAGGGTCTTGCTAAGAAGTTGCTGAGGATCTTACTAAATCACTGAGGCTGGTCTCAGACCTGTGATCCTCCTATCTCAGCCTCCCAAGTACTGCGATTATAGGCATACACCACAGTGCCCAGCTTAATGTTATGTTGATAGATGAAGGTTTCACTATCAATCTCACTAATGTGTTCGGGGAGGGAGGAGGGTATAGTGGGGTAGGGTGTGAAGGGAAGCACACCAAGAAATGTGTGTTTCTATGAATACATTACTTTGAATATCACTACGATGTATAATTACATTGCACCAATAAAATAAAAAATAAAAAGACTTGTCTCCTAGTTGTCTCTCTGATCTGCCCTCTCCACCCTGTCTCTAAGAAGCACAGTGGGGCCACTTCAATCATGACTGTTTTGCCTACATTATCACTTCTGAGAGAAATACACACCTATCTTATTGACGCTGTTGTCATTTGAGAACTTTGCCGTGGCACATGAATTACATCCTAACTAATCTGAGGAGAGAAGGGAGATCCCCTGGGCCAAATGATATTGGGAAATGTATTTTTACAGCCCATCTTCAGCAGACTTTCCAACATGAACGAACCTGGCACATTCCAGGGACAGCAAGAGGTTTGGTTTGGCCCTGCTGGACTTAGAGCATCTCACAAGTGGGTGGGAGGAGTCATCAGGGGTCAGGTTAGGAAAGGTGTGCTCTAGGGGCAGTGCTGGGCCAAGGAGAGTTCTAAAGATGAGGTGTGGTGTGATGCTTCTGAATGGTCCTTCAGCTGCTCTTTGGAGCAGACGGCAAACAAAGACTCTAGAGTTATGGAGAACAGTTTGCAGACCAGCGATGATGGTGGCAGAGACACAGGGTGAAGATGGATGGAGAGAAGCTATCTCTCGTGGAGAAATGTAGAAGGTATAGTCATATACTCACCATAGTCAAATTATGCAACATCCTACGTGTCCATCAACAGATGAGTGGATCGCAAAACTGGAATATACACACAATGGAATTTTACTCAGCCATAAGGAAGAACAGCATTATGTCACTTGGAGGAGAAGGGATAGAACTAGAGAATATATGCTAAGTGAGATTAGCCAATCTCAGAAAGCGAATAGTTGTATGCTTTCTCTTCTATGTAGAAGCTAGAGAGAAACTGGGCGACAAAAGAGACCTCAGAGAGAGGAGTAGAGACTCCAATGGAGTGATGGAGGGGAAGGAGGATGGTGGATAGAGACCTAACGAAGGTAAAAGTTTAAATAATTCTATGTACATGTATGAAATGATCAATACTAATATCAATAACATAGGCAGGGAAGGAGAGGGAGTGAGGTGAGACTGGAGGGAAACACACCAAGAATTATATACATGTATATTCCTATCGCTCTATACCTTATGATGTATAATTACAATATATAAATATATATATTTGATGACTGACCAGTGCGAGAAGCTGGAGGAAGGACCAAGTTTATGGTTTTGGGGACAACGTGATGAGCTAAAACACAGAAATCATACCCTGGAGAAAAACAAACAAACAAACAAAAAATAAGTTTGGAAGTGGGTGGAGGGTGGAGGTTGGCGGGCAGATGGTGAGTTTGATTTTGTACTTGTAGAGTTTGATGTGCTAGCGGGATATCAAAGAGATGTTGTCGGGTAGACAGAGTTAAATAATAGTAAATCGTGACAATGACAGGGATGGCGTGGACTGTGGCCTATTTCACAGCAGAGCCTTGATTTAGCATTCTTATAACCCCGGAAACCCATCAACCCTTTTTGCTTCTCCAAATTAAATTATACACAAAATACTGGGGGAGCAAGAGAGAGCCCCTCGTGTCCCCACCATCTTCATCAGCAGTAATAGATTTGCTTTTGATTAACTGAGCGGAAGCCACGCCTCCGGGCATTCTATCTATTTACACTGCGGGCCCCTGGTGGGGAAGATGCTTTCCATCTCTCTCTCTCTCTCTCTCTCTCTCTCTCTCTCTCTCTCGTGTGGTTCGCAATTAGCCAGACAATGGCATCGTGGAGGATGTAGCGCTTTCGAGTAGAGCTCACCCTAGATTCGGAGTGAATTAGAGGGCTGCAGTGGCACTGACTATGAAGAAGTTCCCAGCAACAGCTGAATGGGAGCATCATCTGGAGCAGCCCCTGTCAAGGTTTATTTTTCTCTAACTGAAGTGATTCTGTTTTTCCCCCCGCTGTACTTGTCGCACCTAACGCAGTGCCTGGTTCACAGGAGGTGCCCGACAAAAACAAAACTGGATGCATGTTTAATAAACAGCCACCTGTCTGTGCTTTAAATCTCAGCTATTTAGAAACTGCAGGCCCAAAATACTCCTGATGAAAATATGCATTACTACACCCAGTCGGGTTCAGCAGATGACACGTAACTGTAAACTAAACGGATAACGACGGCGCTCAAGTCTTAATCGTTTATAAGTAAAAGGCGAGAAGTGCGGGTGCTGAGATCCGGAACCATCGTGAGTCACCCCCGGTAAGGCGCTGATGACGTCCTTCCCCCGTGCTGTAGGGATTCTAGAAGTCTATGTTTGTAAGTACATGTAGCGATTTTTCTCCTTTGGCACACAGGGTGAGCCTGGCAGTTTGCTTAATTGAACAGCAGATTAAAGCCATCGATATACTCCCAGACTGCTTTAGAAAACAATCTGGCAGTACCTCAACAGGTTAAAAATAGAGTTTCCATGTAACCCAGCAATTCTGCCCCCAGGTAGAGAAGCAAGAGAAATGAAAACACACATCAGCACAAAGGCTTATAGATAGATTTTCATATCAACATTATTTATAATAGACAAGAAGTGGAAACAACTCCCATGTCCATCGACTAATGAATTAATTAAAAATATGGTATATCCACACAATGGAGTATTATTGAGCAATAAAAAGGAATAAAGTATGGATGCGGGCTACAACAGGGATGAACCTTTAAACCATTCTAACTGATAGAAAGCTGACTCCAAAGATCACATAACTGTATGATTCCATTTATATGAAATGTCTGTAAAAGGCAAATCCGTGGAGACTGAACGAGATGGCTTGGTTGCCAATGGCTGAGGGTGTGATGGGGAAATGAGGTGTGACCACGAATGCACATGGAGTTTTAGAGGATGCTGATTAAAATGTTCTGAAATTGATTGTGGTAAAAGTTATACAATTCTGCAGATACTGCAAACCATGAAATTGCACAGTCTATATGAGTGGACTGTATGGCATCAAAGTTACATCTCAATAAATCTGATGTAAAAAAAATATGAATCAAAAACCAAGAACCCATTTGTTAGGCTATTGTAAACTGGTAGCCTTTCATCATAGGCAGCGAAAGCATTCCATGAAGAACACATCTTCACAAGTGCTCTGTGACGTTGATAGATGATTTAAACTCGTGAAGTCTCAGCTTCCTCATCTATAGAGCCGGAGTGTAGCACATGCTGTTGGCATCTACCATGTTCTCCTGCGTCACCAGAGACTCCTTCCTATAATCCGCTATGTCCCTGGCCATCAGAACTTGCTCGAACATTACCCCCACCA